>SJYV01026835.1:522252-540038 GCA_006410875.1 Neotragus pygmaeus | reverse complement strand
AACAGAACAAGAAGAGAGATAATTTTAGCCTAAAAGAAAAAGCAAATGTCAACTGCCAAGCCACTCCTTACACTTTGAGGCCACCGGATGTGTAAATAATCTATTTCAGCTCCTCCTGCACCTGCTGAATTCTATCTCTATGACTTAGAGGACCCAGCCATGTAAATACTGGCTAAGTATCATTGACGAACGTATTCATCATGAGAACCTGACTTTTGAGAACATGTCTTATGCTGAATTAAAATATCTGAAAGCAGAGTGCTGGCTGCCAGGGGTGAGGGAGGGTCCAGGTTTCTACTTGCAGGAGTGAGGAAAATGTTCTAAAATTAGAAAGTTACAGGGTTGTGAATGTCTCAAATGCCATTGAATGATTCACTTTAACACAGTTGCATGTGTGCGTGCTAAGTCACTTCAGTCATGTCCAACTCTTTGTGACCCTGTAGCCTGTAGCCCACCAGGGTCCTCTGTCCATGGTATTCTCCGGGCAAGAATACTGGAGTGGGATGCCATTTCCTTCTCCAGGGCAGGCAGATTCTTTACTGATGAGCCACCAGGAAAAGTCCTTTAACATGGCTATATGAATTTCACCTTAAATACGTATGTCCTATCCTGAGATGTACCCTGCCTGGCTTTTCAGATTAGAAGGGCACTTTGTTGGGAAATGTTGGGGTGCCTCACAGGACTGAGGGGGCTCAGGATGGGAGAAGCACAGAGACCCCAGGGCTGAGGTACAGGCCCAAGCTTCACCCACAGCTCAGAGGCTGCCCCTGTGGTGCTGCCTCACGTTTCTAAGTAGTTCTAAAAATGGGGATCTGAAGTGTGTTCATCACATGAGAATCCCACACAGAAAGTCCACACCAGTCCCGCTCTTTTTCAGAGTCTGTGCTTAGTCGCTCAGTGGTGTCCAACTCTTTGTGACCTTATGGACTGTAGCCCACCAGGCTCCTTTTGTCCATGGGGCTTCTCCAGGCAAGAATACTGGAGTGGGTTGCCATGACCTCCTCCAGGGGATCTTCCCAACCCTGGGATTGAACCCAGGTCTCCCGCATTTCAGGTGGATTCCTTACCATCTGAATCACCAGGGAGGAAAATGTGTTCCTTGCACATTTCTCCTTCCTGGTTTTTCTCTTTGAGATAGCAAAATGGGGACTTCCCTGGCACTCCAGTGGTTAAGACTCTGAACTTCCAATTCAGGGGGTGAGGGTTCAATCCTTGGTCAGGGGACTAAGATCCTACACGTAGTGTGGAAAAAAGAAAAAAAAAATAGCAAAGTGGTTCGACCCAGGTATCTCTAGCCTCCTCATGGCCTGGCTACCCTAGCTCTTCCACACAGCTCGCAGTTCTTAGCTGCCCCATCTGCTCACTCCCCATTTGGGGGCTAAACTCTCTCATGCTTTCCCTGGCAGGGACAGGACCACTGTCATGCCCACCTTTCCCCCTAACAATCTATGTGCTAAGCTACAGCATTCAGGCCTTGTGAAATCTCACAGCAAGGACAAGCTCCACCAACCAGATACTGATGGGACCCAATACATCACCCACCATGAATGAAATTAGGGGTCACCCAGAGTTTCCCCTAACTATCACTCGATATGGCCCAATGACTACCCCTTCTTTCCAGAGCCCTGACACCTCAGAGGGTATCAGTCCCTTCAAATTGCAAGGCTGACCCTGCCAGGTCTTGAGGTCACCCCTTAATGTGGGCACTGCTTAGACCTGGACTCAGGCCACCAGCAGGGCTCAGTGGGCATGTTACTGAGTCTAAGCTCCCTCTGCTTGCCACACAACAGGTCAGTGAATCTAAGAGACAAGGTGTTGAGGCAAGGAATACAATGAAAGCCAGCTGACCGAGAAGATGGCATAAATAAGTGGAGAGAAATAATGTGTTCGTGGATCGGATTGATAGACCCAGTATAGTTAAGTTGGCTGCTGCTGCTAAGTCACTTTAGTCGTGTCCGACCCCGTGCGACCCCATAGACGGCAGCCCACCAGGCTCCAAATTGATTCATAGATTCAGTCTCAATCAAAAATCCTGGTTGGATGTTTTGGGGGGGGGGTAGATTGACAAAGCTAAATTTTATATGGAAAACGAAAGGAATTGGTATAGCTCTGGTGAAGCAAGGAAGACCCAGTGCAGCCAAAACTGAACTTAAAAAAAAAAAAAAGACCACCTAAAGAGACAAGCCATCTGTATTAGTAAACTGATGAAATGCTGGTAGCATCTTAAGCCAGCGTGCTGCAGTCAGATCCGCTTTAGGAGCCCCTGGAGCCCCTGCAAATGGGTGGGTGCACCGGCACCCTGCTCCTGGAGAGGAGGAGGGGGGAGGGTGACCCAGGTTGAGTGGGGAATTTGGTTGAGGCCTCCAAGGAGGCAAGCTCACTTCTGAAGAAGGTAAACCCTGAAGACGTCACAGAAGCTGCTATCTTACATCACAACCCCTTTAAACTGTCTTCTTTGTGGATCTGACAAAATCTACATGACTGATATTTTTAGGTCCAAGCCCCCAGGCATTGCAGCTCTTCTGTTTTTGTTTATACACAATTCACTCTTTGCCCCCAGTTAAGCTAAGAAGCCTGGAAAGTGTGAAACAGAAGTTCAAAGCAATCTCTTAAGGTGAAGTGAGTCCACCACAGCCTGCAAGTGCTCAGTGATACGCCAGCCATTTCCATACACCTTGCTGCTTCTCTTCACCCCTAACAGTCGACACGTGGAACCTGAGCTCCTGGGCCAGCCATGAATAAGCAGGTGTGGCTGGCAGGACCTGGGCAGGACCTGGAGGCTGTGATTACCTGGCTGCTCTCACCCTGCAGCCACCGGGCGTTCCATGACAGTAGCAAAGGGCACAAGGGGTGGTGGCTGGGCCTCCACCTCTGGTAGCTGAGTCTCTGACTGTAAGGAACCTGGACTGGCTAGTTCTGAGCCCTTCCCTGCCCATCACCTAAAGTCAGGTTCACCCTGGACTGGGGGCTTGCAGGGCTTAGAGGTCAGACTAAAGGGGCTGTCACACTACAGGGAGAAGATCCCACGAAGACACAGGAGAGGTAGGACTTAATCAAGGGCTTTTAACGAGAAAATCTCATACAAATGCAATTTTGTTTTCAAATACGTGGAAGTATTTATGACATAATTTTTAAAACCCAATGCATTAAGTTTACTGAGTGCTCACAAGTGGTACTGAGGGAGATGAAGGAGTTTGACCATGAAGAAGGAGGATAAAACACGACTCAACTCTCAGTTCAAACTGGAAAGGGATGACTTTATAAATCGTGCTTTGAATCTTAAAGTGGTTGCCCAGGGAGATGGGCAGAGTCCCTGTAAGCTGTCTGCAGCATCTAGAAGGTAGCAGGAGAGAGTGGGCATCTCCTGGCAGAAAGACTGTCAAAGGCAAAGAGAAAGGACAAATAACCTATTTCATGCCATGGTTCTTCCACACTCTCAATAAGTGGGACTGTTATTTTTAGCTCTTGGCAAAGATGAAATGGAGAAAGAAAGATGGGAGCTTCCTGCTGGGAAAAGGAAGCTGGAGAAACAGTCAAAAGATAATAGTCAGAGAAACAGTGAGTCTCCTGTTGGGAAGGAAAAAAACTGGAAGGCAAGAGATTGTAGCTTTTGATGTCAGTTTGATCCACTCTCATCACTCATGAAATGAACAAAATGTAGAAACTCAGCATTCAGGGAAGGAAAGGGTATGGGCCTGGCATCAGGAACACCCCAGCCTGGGCTCAGGGGGCACCCAAGATGAGCAGAAGACAGAGCCCAGATACAGCCTTTGATTTGCCACCTTCTGGATACCGACGTTTGGGGCTTTCTTTCCATTTCTGCCCAGAGCAGGCTTTCCAAGCGGTGAAGAGCTGGGACTGAGCACAAACCCACTGGACAGAAGTGAGGCTCCAGGGCCAGTAAGGGCCCGGTAGGACCGTGAGTGTGCATGTCACCCACGGACGGAAGAACAGCTCCTTGGGCAATGGGCCACCCCGTGAGAGGTCTCCACAGCTCACATGCACCCTCCTGCTCCTCCCAGAGCTCGGGTTGCAGGACGGGGTCAGGCCCCCGAGGCCCCTGCCCTCCAACTGTAGGCTGGGAGGCAAACAGAAGGTCCTTGGTGGAGAAGCCAGGCCTCACCAGACTGTGTCAGAGCACAGACTACGTGCCGGTGGAGCTGCCCGGGTATGAGACAGACACAGGGATACACAGCAGACCCTCCTGCGAGCACGGAGCAGACCCACCTGTGAGCACGGAGTAGACCCGCCTGCAAAGCAGAAAGTGTGCAGGTGAGGGGTGTCGGGTGCCCCAGCTGTGACAAGAGTGACAGAGCAGTTGGGGGGGGAAGGGGTCTCTACTGGGTATCCAACTGGAAAAGAATGTGTCTTGACCTCCACCCCCCACCATTCCTCAGTCCAACGGGCCAGCATCCACCAACGTCAGAGATAAGACAGCGGAGCCTCAGAGGACACCCCCAGCCTGCATCAGACAGAGACTTGTTCAGCACCCAGAGTGCCCCTCATGAATACCCATCATTTGGATTATGTAAAAATGAAGGGTTTCTGTACTTAAAAATACTATTAAAGGGATTAAAGGCAACACATCAACACATGAGTAGATACTCACGATACATATTTCTGACAAAAAACTCACAGCCAGAATGCATTTTTTCAATAAATTCAGCCTAATGAAAAATGGACAAAGGTATTCAATCTCATCAGTCATTAGAGAGATACAAATTCAAACTACACTATACTTTCCAGAAGGGCTAGAATGTAAAAGAACAAGAACCAAGTGTTGGTACGGATGTGGGCAAACAGAACTCCCAAACTTGGCAGCAGGAGTCTAAACTGAAAATATTTTCAGAGTATCTTAAGTTAAACATATGCGTGCCACAATACTCAGCCACCCCAGGTATATTCTGACAGAAATAGGTCTTTGGTATTCCAAAGACACACAGTGGACATGTTCACAGCAGGACTAATCACAATAACCAGAAACTGGAAACCACAGTAATGCCAACCCCAGCAGGATGGGTAAATAAATAGATCACGGTGCATTCACACCAGGGATATCATAAACCATCCACAACCATATACGACCCAGGAGAGTCTTATACAAGGAGAGCAAGAGAAGCAGTCACCGTACCGCTCTGATTTTTACATAGAATGAATGAAAACGTAATGGCCCACAATGTCAGAAGCCCGGCCAGCGGTCATATTTTGGGGTGTTGTGGCTGGCGGAAGGATTGGGGGCCCAGGAACCTGTTGGTATTGGGCTTCTGGGGTGCTGGTTGCATGGGCTTGTTAGCTTTGTGAAAATTCACTGTTATAACAGGTACATTTTCTTATATGTATGCATCATACTTCAATAAAAGTTTAAAAAGGAATGGAAAACAGAATTCAACTTGTAAGGAAATGTGAGCCCAGGAGCAGATGGAAATTCATCCCAGTTACTTCATGCAATGGAACAATCTAATAAAAACATGCAGTTGGTAAAATAGTTTTTTAAAAATGAACTTGTAAAGAAGTTTTTAAAAATTGAAAAAGAGGAAAAATTTAAAACTAAGGAAAAATTAGAGAATTCTCTGGTGGTCCTGTGCTTAGGACTCTGTGCTTTCACTGCTGAGGCCATGGGTTTGATCCTTGGTTGGGAAACTAAGCTACTCCAGTATTCTTGTCTGTAGAATTCTATGGACAGAGGAGCCTGGCAGGCTACAGTCCATGGGGTTGTAAAGAGCTGGACACAACTCAGCTACTAACAGGCAGAATAATGGCCCATCAAAGAGATCCATGTCCTAATTCCCAGAATTTGTGGATATGTTAGGTTACATGGCAAAGGGGAATTAAATTTTGCTAGTGAGGTGATCTTAAGATACAGAGATTATTCTGGATCATCTAGTGGCCCCAGTGTGATCACATGCGTGCGTGCTAAGTCTCTTCAGTCATGTCTGACTCTTTGTGACTCTACAGACTGTAGCCCTGCAGGCTCCTCTGTCCATGGGATTCTCCAGGCAAGAATTCTCCAGGTGGATTGTCGTGCCCTCCTCCAGGGGATCTTCCCAACCCAGGGATGGATGGGTTCTTCACCACTAGCACCACCTGGGGAGCCCAGTGTGATCACAGGCATCTTTAAAAGTGAAGCAGGAGGCAGAGTCCAGCTCAGAATGATGAGATTCGAGAAAGACCCCCCCAGCCCCCACTGCTGGCCCTGAAGGTGGGAGAGGACCTACAGGCCAAGAGACAAAGGCAGGTTCTAGAATGCAGAAAAAGCAGGAAAACAGACTCACCACTAGAACCTCCAGAAAGGAATGCAGGCCTGCTGACCTTGATTTTAGCCTATGAGATTGGGTTGACTACCACCCCTCAGAACTGTAAGAGAATCTGTGTTATTTCAAGCCACTATGTTTGTGGCAATTTGCCCAGCAGCCACAGGAAACTAATACAACTGGTGTCACTGAAGTAGAAACACCAATAAATGCACCAGAAGATGTTTTGAGGACATAAAATAAATTTCCCTAAAGTTGAGGGAAAAAAATCTGCAAATTGAAAGTGCCAGGAATTCAAAATGAAGCTTTCAGCTCTGAGACATGGTCTGGTTAAGCTCATGAAATGAAGCAAAAAGAAGGATCCCTTCAAAAAAAACAAAGAAGGAACCCTTCAGAATTTCATGCAGAAAATGCAAATCACCTGTATGGGAAAAAAAAACCCAGCTGACTTCAGGCTTCCCCACATCCAATGGCAGAGGATGGAGCAGCGCTTACAAAGGTTGGGGGAAAGNTTTATTCACAGTTTTGTCTGACTCCTCCACAAAACTCTAAGAAACATGAAGCAGGGAATGTGTTTATTTTATATAGATCAGTCTCAATGGAATGCCAGGCACACAGGAAACACTCAATTCCCCTGATAACTGAACAAATGAATAGATGTTGAGAGAATAAGTAAATGAGCGAATGGGGTGATGAACAAAAAACAAGTGGTAAAGCCATGATCCAGATTAACAGAGGGTTTCCCTGGTGGCTCAGATGGTAAAGGATCTGCCTACAATGCAGGAGACCTGGGTTCGATCCTTGGGTTGGGAAGATCCTCTGGAGAAGAGAATGGTAACCCACCCTAGTATTCTTGCCTGGAGAACTCCATGGACAGAGGAGCCTGGCGGGCTACCATCCATGGGGTCACAAAGAGTCGGACATGACTGAGTGACTAACACTAACTAACTAACTAGATTAACAGAGTGTTCGTGTTACATGATTAATCACAGAAGAGTGGAGCCCAGAGCTTTAATTTCCTGGGTCCAGTCTGCCTTCTCTAGTTGAAGGTCTGTTATCTCTGTTCCACATGGTCACACCTGCAGAGTCAATAATCTTTTTTTCTTTGCAAAGTCACCAAACAGCAAATGAAAACTCCAGTAGGAGACAGTCACTTCTTTTGAGAGAAATCATATGTGAACATGTCCAAAATAGAGAATGATTTGAGTAAAGGATGGGATTTTCCCCATGTTTAGCCTANAATAATCTTTTTTTCTTTGCAAAGTCACCAAACAGCAAATGAAAACTCCAGTAGGAGACAGTCACTTCTTTTGAGAGAAATCATATGTGAACATGTCCAAAATAGAGAATGATTTGAGTAAAGGATGGGATTTTCCCCATGTTTAGCCTACCTGCATTAGACAAACACTTTGTTCATTAAGAGTTAAGACCTCCGAACTGAAAACATATACAAAGTCCTTTGTAGTATTGGGTACTGAGGACATTTCAACATTTTCTTAAGTCAATAATTTTAGTAAGCTATTCAAAGTCTCCACTTGATTTAGGCTATCTGAGTATCTGCAGATCACTTGTTTTAACTCTTTTTCATGGTGACAGCATGACATTTAAAAATAATTCGTCTGGAAAATGTAAACAGATAAGAAAAAATTACAGGGCATACACATGTCAGTTCCCACTGTCAATGTCTGGAAATGATTGCACTCTCAAAAAAAAAAAAAAAAAAAAATCACTGCCTGATCACAGCAAACAAGGTCTCCAGAGAGACAATAAATTGGTACNCATAAACCATCCACAACCATATACGACCCAGGAGAGTCTTATACAAGGAGAGCAAGAGAAGCAGTCACCGTACCGCTCTGATTTTTACATAGAATGAATGAAAACGTAATGGCCCACAATGTCAGAAGCCCGGCCAGCGGTCATATTTTGGGGTGTTGTGGCTGGCGGAAGGATTGGGGGCCCAGGAACCTGTTGGTATTGGGCTTCTGGGGTGCTGGTTGCATGGGCTTGTTAGCTTTGTGAAAATTCACTGTTATAACAGGTACATTTTCTTATATGTATGCATCATACTTCAATAAAAGTTTAAAAAGGAATGGAAAACAGAATTCAACTTGTAAGGAAATGTGAGCCCAGGAGCAGATGGAAATTCATCCCAGTTACTTCATGCAATGGAACAATCTAATAAAAACATGCAGTTGGTAAAATAGTTTTTTAAAAATGAACTTGTAAAGAAGTTTTTAAAAATTGAAAAAGAGGAAAAATTTAAAACTAAGGAAAAATTAGAGAATTCTCTGGTGGTCCTGTGCTTAGGACTCTGTGCTTTCACTGCTGAGGCCATGGGTTTGATCCTTGGTTGGGAAACTAAGCTACTCCAGTATTCTTGTCTGTAGAATTCTATGGACAGAGGAGCCTGGCAGGCTACAGTCCATGGGGTTGTAAAGAGCTGGACACAACTCAGCTACTAACAGGCAGAATAATGGCCCATCAAAGAGATCCATGTCCTAATTCCCAGAATTTGTGGATATGTTAGGTTACATGGCAAAGGGGAATTAAATTTTGCTAGTGAGGTGATCTTAAGATACAGAGATTATTCTGGATCATCTAGTGGCCCCAGTGTGATCACATGCGTGCGTGCTAAGTCTCTTCAGTCATGTCTGACTCTTTGTGACTCTACAGACTGTAGCCCTGCAGGCTCCTCTGTCCATGGGATTCTCCAGGCAAGAATTCTCCAGGTGGATTGTCGTGCCCTCCTCCAGGGGATCTTCCCAACCCAGGGATGGATGGGTTCTTCACCACTAGCACCACCTGGGGAGCCCAGTGTGATCACAGGCATCTTTAAAAGTGAAGCAGGAGGCAGAGTCCAGCTCAGAATGATGAGATTCGAGAAAGACCCCCCCAGCCCCCACTGCTGGCCCTGAAGGTGGGAGAGGACCTACAGGCCAAGAGACAAAGGCAGGTTCTAGAATGCAGAAAAAGCAGGAAAACAGACTCACCACTAGAACCTCCAGAAAGGAATGCAGGCCTGCTGACCTTGATTTTAGCCTATGAGATTGGGTTGACTACCACCCCTCAGAACTGTAAGAGAATCTGTGTTATTTCAAGCCACTATGTTTGTGGCAATTTGCCCAGCAGCCACAGGAAACTAATACAACTGGTGTCACTGAAGTAGAAACACCAATAAATGCACCAGAAGATGTTTTGAGGACATAAAATAAATTTCCCTAAAGTTGAGGGAAAAAAATCTGCAAATTGAAAGTGCCAGGAATTCAAAATGAAGCTTTCAGCTCTGAGACATGGTCTGGTTAAGCTCATGAAATGAAGCAAAAAGAAGGATCCCTTCAAAAAAAACAAAGAAGGAACCCTTCAGAATTTCATGCAGAAAATGCAAATCACCTGTATGGGAAAAAAAAACCCAGCTGACTTCAGGCTTCCCCACATCCAATGGCAGAGGATGGAGCAGCGCTTACAAAGGTTGGGGGAAAGAAAACAGCAGTTGAGACTATTACACCCAGCCAAGACAGTGTTCAAAGATAGAGGCAAAGGACAGTGACACGAAAATGCTTACGAAACACTCATGAGCCCTTCCTGAAAAAATGATTGAAATGAAATTAGCAATCAGAGGGACAGCAAAATAAAAGATTACCGGTGAGCACAAAGTACTCTGAAATATTGAATTAACACTGAGCAATTGTGGACACTGTAGCTACTATGCAGAACTGGGTGTTTAAACCTGGGCAACCTGAACATAATCAGCAGGCTCTGAATTCAGGCATAGGGTGGAGGGAGATGGGTTGTAAGGCTGAAAGGCCCTCGTCTTTTCTGCCAGAAGCACCCACACTGTTTCAGAGTGAAATGTATCTTTAAAATAATAATCATGATGATTCCAATTTTTCATAATCTCTTTTCAGTTTTGACTAGTTTTATTTATTTATTTTTGGCTGTGCTGGATCTTTGGTGGTAAGCGGGCTTTCTCTAGTTGTGGCAAGTGGGGGCTTCTCTCTAGTTTTGGTGTGCGGGCTTCTCACTGTGGTGGCTTCTCTTATTGCAAAGCATGGACTCTGGGGCACACAGGTTTCAGAAGTTGCAGCACCTGGGCCCAAGAGTTGCAGCTCTGGGCTCTAAAGCATAGGCTCAATAGTTGTGGCACACAGGCTTAGTTGCTCCAAATCATGCGGGATCTTCCCGGATCGAGGATCAAACCTGTGTCTCCTGCATTGGCAGGCGAATTCTGTACCACTGAGCCGCCAGGGAAGCCCCATAGTCTCTTTTCTTAATCCAAGAAGAATCTTTTAGTAAGTCAAAAACCCACAGAGGGCCCGTCTATCGTATCAGTTCTTTTCTGCAGTGTCTCAAGCCAAGCTGATAAGACCTTTTGTGGAACATGTCTCTTTAGCCTAAATCCTCCCTCTGTGTCTAGGAAAAAACTTCAGGAGAAATCCCTAACCAGTTGTTAGAAGTCTCGGTTCAGCACATAGAATGAAAGTAACAGAGCAGAAGCACCAAGCCTCCATTCACACCAGCCAGAAGGACCTTTGTGCACACACTCACTGGTCCACGTTCCTTTTTGCCCCCACATTGTTCAGCTACTACAGAACAGAAAACATTCCACAGCCTGTTCCCTCATACACAGCACTGTATTTGCTGAATGTTTTGTTACTTCACCTCCGGCCCATCCATTCACTGAGCCCCACACCAAGAGGACCCAGCTGAGGAGGAAACAGTCACAGCTCCCCACTCTCACAGAGCTTAAACCCATCACTGCGCTGTCCAGCACTTCTGCTGCCTCACAAGTGGCTGTCCAGCACTGAGTGTGGCTAATGCACCCTTTTAGGGTTTCCCCAGTGGCTCAGTGGTAAAGAATCCACCTGCAATGCAGGAGACATGGGTTCCACCCCTGGGTTGGGAAGATCCCCTGGAGCAGAGCATGGCAACCCACTCCTGTATTCTTGCCTGGAGAATCCCACGGGTGGAGGCTATTGTCCATAGGGTTAGAAAGAATTGGATGCGACAGAAGTGACTGAGCACGCACACTTTTAGTTGTATTTCCCTCTGACATGCTTTAAGTGTAAAAAAACTACATGTAGCTGATGACATCATCTTGGACAGTCTGTTCTAGAATCAGAATCTGCCTTTTCATAGGAGCAGGGGGTGACTGTTAACATGCGCTGCAGTGTGAGAATGGATCCAGGTTTTCACCATCAGCTCATGGCCCCCATCTCAAACCTTCCCCAACTCAGTGTGCTGCCCGTTGTCTTCTCAGTCCTACCCTGGCTGACCAGGACAAGAAGCACCCCTAGGCTGGCTTGAACATTAAGATCCCATTCCCTAGGCTGCCTTCCTCAGCTACCCAGGAACCAGACAGCAAGCAGCAACGTCTGTATTGGAAATGTGGCTCCTGCCCCTGAGGTGTTAGCTCAGTGGTGAACATCCACAGCTCTCCTTCCACTGCCAGTCTGCACCAGCCAAGCAGCCTTTGGTAGGTAAAGACCTGGGCACTGCGGGAACACCTGGTCCTCCCACCTCCTGGCCCAAGTTCTGCCCACTTTCCTCCCTGCTGCCCTTCTTTTCCTCCTAATGTCCACCCTCTTTCAGGGGCTGCTGCTCTCAAACCAGAAACTTCTTGGACCCCTTGTAGGCTGCCATCGGGTGCTCTGGTCTCCCCTCACCCTGTGACCCTCACTCTCTGTCGGTCCTTCCCTTCTTGCACCCCAGACCGTGCTCCCTAGGGTCACTAGCGTTCCTTGCCTTCTCAGGCCTGCCCACCAGGAGGAGGAGCCCCTCCACACACAGGGAACCCTGAAGAAGCCTCGAGATGCGTCCTCTGTGCTTTCTCTTCCTCCCTTTCCATCCGACCCACGCGCAGAGCCACCACCTGTGAGCCTGCCGCCGCTGTGCTCCGATCCCACGCTCCCAGCCCCTCGCGCCGGCGTCGCATCCCCACGCGTCCTTTCCAGACTCGTCTGCCAAGTGCGACCTCCCGGCAGGACACCCTGGAGCAGCCCCGCCAACCTTCCTTCCCAAACCCGGACTGTGTGGTCGTACGCTCTCCTCCGTCTGGCAGTCACCCCCCGGTCGGGAGGACCCCAGCTCCCCATTCAGCCGCTCGCTCCCGCCTCACGCCCGGAGTGCGCGAGTCCCAGCCTCACTCCCACTAGTCCCCTGGGTCCCCCATGTCCAGGGTTCGGGGTGTGCAACTGGGGCTGCCCGCGTCGTGCGGGCGGGATTCAGGCAGAGACTCGACTGCCCTAAGCCCGGCGCTCCCCTTCCGGGTCCCGCGTCCCCTCTCTTTCACAGTCCCGGCGTGCTCCACCCCTCCTCTCCTCGCCTCAGCGGCCTCGCTTTCCCTCCCAGGCTCCGCGGCCCCCGCTCCCCTCCCTGATCTCCCTGCTCCCTCCGCCCGCGGAACGCTCCCCTTCCGGACCCCGTACCTCCTCGGCCTCTTTTGCTCGGCTCTTTGGCGCCCCTCGCCGGGCCAGCTACCCCTCTTCGCAGCCCCCGGCGCTCTCCACCCTTTCTTCTCTCCTCTCCTCCCTTGCATCCCTCCCCCGCCTAGCTCTCGAGTCTTCGCCCCTCTCCTCCCCAGCCCCCGTGCGCTTCAGCCCCTCTCCTTCCCGGCCTGGCGCTCACCCGCGGGGTGGCCATACGGGGACTCAGCCGCACCGTCCTGCAGGCTCGCCAGGATCTCGCCTTTGCCCACGTCGCTGTCGCCCACCAGCAGGAATTTGAGCAGAAAGTCGTAGGCGCGGACCGGGCTGCCCCCGGTGCTCATCGTGCCGCGCCAGCGCCCGCGCCCATGCCCAGCCTAAGGGACAGCGCAGAGGCGGTGGCCTGGCAGTCCAGCGCCGCGCGGGTCCAGAGGTCCCTGGAGCACTGCTAGCCCCGCGGTCCCCGCAGCCTGACAGCGCGCCCTCGGGCTCCGCCCAGCCATTGGCCGGCCGCAGTTGCTAGGGCAGCTGTACGCACTCATTGGCTGGCTGCCCATCCATCTCGCTTTCGTCTCCTCCTCCAGGCCGTTCCCATCCGCCCCTCCCGGAAACCTACGGTCTCTGCTGCCAATGGTAGACGGGAGGCGGGGTGGGGCGGGGCGACCAGGGGGCGAGGCTGGGTGATCACACTCCAGCGTGGGCTCGTGGGCTGGGTGCCAGGGCTCGCCTCCCACCCACCCAGAGTCCTTACTGGGCCGGGTGGGGTCGTCGCAAGGGCCGGTTCCGGTCGCAGACGCGTGGGAGGTGGCCTGATGTCAAGGGCCCGTGCCCCAGGCAAGCTCGGGCTCTCGGTCGCTCCCACGGATCCTCCCACCGCACCACGCAGAGTGCTGGGTGGGCGTGCTTGTGAGTGTCTGTTCACGTGTTTGTGCGCATCTGCGTGCCTCTGCGCGCGTGTGTGCATGCGTCTGCCCACCAGTGCCTGGGAACGTCTTCAGGTGCTGGTGTGCGAGTCCGTGCAAGTGTCTGTGCAGATGCTGGGAGAGAGGACCAGGTGAGGACCCTCCAGTTCCTGGGCTCCTTTCCGCATCTAGGGAGCAGTGGGCGCCGGGTGGGGGGTCTGTCTTCTGCGCTGGGTGTCTGACTAGGTGCACTTTCCTTTACGCGCGGAATCCAGACAGCGCTAAGCGGCGCGCGCCGGCGTGATGGCGCTCAGTCTCTGGAGGCGCCACCCTGGGGCTTCATCCCGAGGCTCGCTGAAGAATTCCAGCGGCTGGGAGGCCCGCGGTCCCAGCCTCTCCCTCTTCATCCTTCCACCCAATGTTGGAAAAAGCCCTCTGCGCCTCTGCGCGTGTGCAGGGAACTGCTGTAGCCCCACTTGGGGAGAGGGGGCAGAGGAGAGAGAGAAGAATTTAGAAACCGATTGTTTAACATTTTTATCGTTGTCATTTGAACTTCTTTGGACCTAAAAACAGGTTTCCTTTGGAACACTAGTTTACAACTTACTGCTTATTGATTGATTGGTTGGTTTATGTACTGGCAATGCCACTATTTAATTTAAAAAAAAAGGAAATACAGTAAGATTGAAAGATGGAAAGTGGACATTGGAAAAATACGCAGGAGGTGGAATTCTGTCCCCACTCCTATTCTTGCAAAAAATCAAACCAGAAAACTCAGGAGAATTTCTTCCCATCTCCAACTCTCAGCTCCACGGTCCCTATCAGCTGAGAGCCACTTGACAATTATCTAGTTAAGCAGGATCCCTCCTCCTGCTGGACTTCCCAAATAAAAGTAGCCACCTAAGAAAAGGCTTATATCCTCATATGGATTTTCATATTTCTGCCCTAGGATAAAATAAGGCCCACCCAACAGTGCCTGGAATGTCTCCACCAGAGGTGTTTATTTCACAAAAGGAGAAGGGTTCCCGCCACTAGAGCCCCCTTTCCAGCCTCCTGGGGGATGATTCCATGGCTAGACACTGACTTCTGCACCCCCAACCCCGGCAAATTTCAATCAAAGTCCAGGCAGAAAGTAGAGGAATCTATATGCCACCTGCCCATCTGACAACTCAAGGCCAGGATTCTAGTCCCATCTACCTCTGACCACTGGAAAATTCCTTCCTGTGGCCAGGCTGAAATTGGCTCCCTGAACATCTCCTGACGTCCTGGAGCTGCTCCAGAGTTCAGGCTATAGTAAAGCCCCCGGCTCCTGCTGGCACAGACACTGATTGGGAACAATGTAAGTAAAACAGAAAGGCGGACAGGATTATTTATAGATGCTTCTCCATGGATAAGAGGTAATTAGAAGATGAAGTGGTAAAGACATACTTAGGAGGATGGAGAGAGGCCACTGTGCTGTTGGTCAAGAAGGCTAGAGGGCCAACTGGTCCTTTACTGGATCCTTGACTGTCATTTATGCTTTTCTACAACATACCACCCTGGTCAGGGCTCCAGAAATTCTAAAGGATTCATTGAAATAAAACTACAGTTAGAGATTAAGCAACATTGTAAATCAACTATATTTCAATAAAAATAAAACAAAATGTAAAAAAAAACCCTACAGCTGATTTTTGTTAAGATAGCATCCGGCCTCCAACTGTCTTAAGAAAACCAGTTTTTAAAGGCCAGAGTCTTCCTTCTCCAAAAATCAGAAAGCCCCCTTCAGATACTTGATCTCTTTCAAGTGGAGATAGAACCAATACTGTAACCACAAGATGTCGAAGACCCACTGGTGGCATAGTGGGGCCAGAATGGCATCATGCCATGCCATCCCAATTTTATGAACTGCTTCAAGCTTCTTTCTGTGTTTCTAAATAACACGTCTTGTTTATCAGTGCTAAAAGCTATACTACTCAGCCTTGACTGTAACACTGTAGTGGAAAACTAGAGACATGTGTTTGCCATATACTATATGATGAGGGTTATCCCCAAAAGATCTATTGAAGTCCTATCCCTGGTACCTGTGAATGTGACCTTATTTGGAAATAGGGTCTTTGGAGATATAACCAAGTTAAGATGAGGTCATCAAGGTAGGCCTTCATCCTATATGACCATGAAAGAGCCCATGGACCACACTTGAAAACTGCTGATCTGAGCCTGTCTGTCCCCTGGCTCTAACCAGTGGAGGTGTGGCCTAGCATGTGACTTTAGCGAAGGAAAATGATGGGTGTCTGCTGCGAGCTTCAAAACAAGGGACACCATGGAGCCAACTTCCATGAAGCTAGTGACCACGAGGGCATCATGAAGCCTCTTCGCTGGTCCACCAGCTGCAGACTTCTTATCATGTGACTGGGATAGTTCCATGGCCCTAGCCATCTCCAGATGGATGTTCTGTTGCTGGAAGTTAAAATAAGCCTCAGTAACATGCCCAGTATCTAGTTCTAGCGTTTTCCTTTGAGGCAGAGCATCATTGTTCTTTATCTTCCAGGGTGAGTGAGGATCCACCCTGCCCATCCATGCACCCTCATCATATTTTGCTTAATTGCATCACCTGACCCTCATGACACAATTGTCTGCCCCTGACCCTTGTCTGATCCCTCCCTGACCTTCACCCAGTCCTGACCTGACCTTGATCTGGCCCTCACCTGATCCCCTCGAACCTCCACCCCCACTGCAGTTTCACTTCAGGGTTGATGGTGCCACCCACACTTCGGATATCTTCCCTCCCTGAAGAGCTGTGCTCCCTGGCCTGCCCTGGCCGCAGTGCTCAGGGGGCTGCCCATAGGCTCAGCTCTGTGTTCTGCTCGTCTCCGACGCTTTGCTGGGGACACCAATGTATTTCTGGAGCACTTGATGCCACTTCAGCCCTTTGGTTCACACACACTTGCTCCTTCCCACTAGATCAGTGTCCACAGTGACAGCTCCTCCCAGGAACCCTCCTCCACCCTCCTGACCTGCATTGGGGCTCATCCTGTCTAATTAAAACATCCGTTTGCATGTCCATGATCTCCACAAACAGCACCAACTATCCACAGTACAGGGAAAAGGCCAAGCAATTTCCAGAGAACTGCTCAAGACTCACTGAGTCTCCTGGGAATGAACTTTGACTCACTATCCACACTGACTTGGCACAACACAGAAAAGTGAGAGAGTCTTATTTTCCTGCTTGGCAGCTAAGTTTTCACCATCCTGTAGGGCCTTAATCTGCTTTGTATCTAACTGAATGTTCCTGTTTTGGCATTCCTTCTCCCACCAACTGCTTAAGCCGGAGATTTGAAAACGTGATTATACCTAGGGGAGTGGGCAGCTTCCTGACANTTTCACCATCCTGTAGGGCCTTAATCTGCTTTGTATCTAACTGAATGTTCCTGTTTTGGCATTCCTTCTCCCACCAACCGCTTAAGCCGGAGATTTGAAAACGTGATTATACCTAGGGGAGTGGGCAGCTTCCTGACACAACGTGAGATCCAAAGTGCTGAGTGAGTGACTTGAAAACAGCATCTTCCCTATCTCCCTGTCCATAGGAACATGACAGTGGGGTCTTTCAGAAGCTGGCTGCCCCAAGCCCAGGTCAGGGGACGCTCTCACCCTTTCCTGGGATCCCATCTATGGCACCCGTCACTGTGTCGTGGACTGTGTGTAGGGACTGAGCTTGTGTCCCTCTCCAAGGAGCCACTCCAGATCTCACAAACACTAGGGGCTGCATGAGGACTTGGACTTAAGGCCATGGTGGGCTCTCCCATTGCCCCTGTGCACAGTTCTTGCTCACATGCCATCTTCTCAGTGAGAAGCTCCCTGAGCCAGGCAAGGATGCTGGGGGCAGGAGCGGGCGCCTTGGCTACAGAAAGGCTGGAGTTGGTCTCACACCAATTAGACCCTGAAAGAAGTGGTCTCTACAGCCTGACTGCTCTGGGTCATCAGGGTCATGAGATCCAGAGCAGAGATGGGAAAGGCAGACCTAGGACCTAGGGCGGTGAATGCAGAAGCGACCTGCAGCCTGCACCGCCCCCCACCCCACCCACGCCCTCATCCACCGTGTTACTCTGCGCACTTGAATCCAAAGGAACTGGAGCTGGGAATTGGCGTGCACCCTTGGCTGCAGTGAGAAGACCCATCCTCCTGCTCCTGTTCTGGGCCCCAGGGAGTGGGATGTGGGGAAGGGGTAGGAAGGT
>SJYV01026835.1:487146-522164 GCA_006410875.1 Neotragus pygmaeus | reverse complement strand
GGGGTGGGGGGCGGGGGGCCAAGGCTTGTGTCCCTTTCTGGGCGCCTCTGAGCCAGGCTTCTTCTGCACTGCCCCTCTTGTCTTCCAGAAGACAGTAGCCCGTCGTCATCGTTCTTAGGACTGTTAACGTCAGGCCTACCTGGTGGAGGCATGGAGGGGACACCTGGCTCCCCTCTGCTCCCTCCAGGCAGCCAGTCCTGGCTCTCTGGCCCAGAGCTGCCCCCAGCTCCTACACTCCAACTTGGTGTTTGGAGGACGTGGAAACTCCTCCTCTGTCGTCAAGGAGAGAAGATTCAGATAAGAAATAAATTGGGGCACTTCCCTGGTGGTGCAGTGGATAAGAATCAGCCTGCCAGTGCAAGGAACACAAGTTTGGTCCCTGGTCCAGAAAGATTCCACGTGCTGCAGAGCAACTAAGCCTATGCACGGCAGCTTCTGAGCCCTCGTGCCACAACTGCTGAAGCTCAAGTGTCCTAGGGCCTGTGAGCTGCCACTACTGAGTGTGTGTGCTGCAGTTCCTGAAGTCCATGTGCACTAGAGCTGCACACCTCAACTACTGAGCCCACGTGCTGTAACTACTGTGCCTAGAGCCTGTGCTCTGCAACAAGAGAAGTCACTGAAATGAGAAGTCTGAGCGTCACACTGAAGAGTAACCCCTGCTCGCCACAACTAGAGAAAGCTGGTACGCAGCAAGGAAGACCCACTGCAACCAAAAATAAAAATACATTATAAAAAAAAAGAAAGAAATTGGGAGTCAGGGTGGAAGCTCTTGAAATATAAGCCAGTTTGTCCTTTACAGTAATTCTGAAGTTATGCCAGCTGGAGCAATACAGTTTCTCCAGTCGCAAGTAAACCCTCCCTGGGGAGGAGGGGAAGCTCCTGGCATCCACCTTCCCTGGACAACAGCCCCCATCCCTGTCCTGCCTGCCCCTGCCCCCAGGTCCACGTCTGAGCCCCGGAGTGAAGGTCTCTCGGCTATCTGGGGGAGGCTTCTGTGTGAAGGTTGACAAGGGCACATGGGAGCTGCAGGAAGGGAGCTGGACACCTGGAAGGAGGTGGGTGTGGGTGTGAGAGCAGGGCCGCGCTCATTCCCTGGCTGGGAAGGAGTCATCCGAGGGCGCTCTCCCTGACTGCTCTTTCAGTTAGGACTGTGCTGAGATGGACAAAGCAGGATGCCCTCAGAGGAGAGGACCCCCAGTCCCTGCACCAAGGCCCCATGGGCTATGGAAGCCTTGAGGTGGATGGCAGGCCCCCGCAGGGCAAGTGCAAGCTGGAGGACAGGGAGGGCTCCTGCTAATGCAGACCCTTGAAGCCCCCCGAGGACTGATCACTCTCTTGCAAGTGGGTGGTGCAGAAGGATCAGTGGTGTCTGGTCCCTGTATTGTCTCCAATTCAGAGACCCTTCTGGGGAGTGGGTTTGTGGACTTTGAGGTCGGAAGGAGTCAAAGACTTGCCTGAGGTGAAATCCTGACTCCATTTTCCCAGCTGTGTGAACTTGGGTGAACGATCACTTACTTAGTGGGCTTCAGTTTCCCTGCTTCTTCTTCTTTTTTTCTTTTTGGCCTTGGCTGTTGGCTTGTGGGATCTTAGTTCCTCCACCAGGGATTGAACCCAGGCCCTTAGCAGAGAAAGTGCAGAGTTTCAACCGCTGGACTGCCAGGGAATTCCCCTTACCTGCTTGTGAGAAGTTTATGATCCTCGCACTTGGCAAGTGTTTGGGGCAAGTGACTGGTATACAGCAAGCGCCTAGGTGTGTCATCAGCTGAGTCCCTGTGGAGTGTTGATGGAGCCTCCATTGGATACCCTTCATGCTCCTGCACACTCTGGTCCACTATGGTTTTAACTTTTGATCCAGCATCAGCTCACCCAACTCATTCTGTGTCAGTGCATCGCAGGCATCTCAGGGAGAGGTGAGGTAGAAATATGTTGCCACCAGTCACCCCTGCCATGCCAGCCACCTCTGCCACACCAATGGCAGCTGCCCCTGGCTCCGCAGCAGGTGCCTGGGATGGGAGGAGTGAGGTTGGGGCTTGCCATTGAGACAGGACAGTTGGATTGGGGTACACACATGCCCATGTACACAAGCACAAGGCAAGTTTCAGACAGAGGAGCAGACAGGGTCCCAGAGAGGGGGAGACTGGAGCCCTCCTCTGGAGGACAGCCTCAGGACACAGAGAAGAGCGTGCCATTTGAAGTCGCACCGACTCTTCTCTTTCATTTGGGACTGTGCTGAGATGAGAAGAGGGAGAAGCTGGAGAGCAGGAACACCAAGAAACTGCAAGGGCAGGATGTCACAAAGCAGGATGTTTGACTCAAAAGCAAGAGTATCTGGAAATGTATGGAAGGGTTGGATTAGCGAGGCCATAGTCCCATTTTCCACCACAGAGCAATCATGGGACATTTTCTCATGGATGAATAAGTGCATACAAATGATTAGTCTTACATCTAATGTGTAATTAATATTTCTGCTTCAAATATCAACACGAATTTTTAAAATAACATAGGCTTAAAAAGCACACGGTGAATTTACATCTTTATATTTGATTCAGGAAAATTAGACTCAGTAGATACAATGGCCCTGGGAGAGCCTTTGTACCAGTAGGTGCATAGTCAGCAAAATCTTATGTGGACCAAAAAAGAAAAAAATGGACTGAAGGGTTAAATTGATGTGATGACAATAATTTCATTCAAATGAAAATTGAAAAATAAAATGGTTTATAAGAATAAACCATTTCAATGAGGTCAGAAATTAAATGGACTTGACAAAACTCACTCTTGAAAGTAATTTCTCAGCAAAATCTCAATTAGTGGTGGCATAATTCTGATGAAAACTTTCCTGTTCATGGCATGAAGTTAAAGTGACTTAGACCACAGATAAAGACAGGTTGTAACAGGCCTTGACCCTGAACGCTGCTGTGCTACCTTGGGCAGATGTGATTCAGGTACTCCATAACTTTTACAAAACTTTTGAAATTCTCCTTACTATCCTCTGAAGTGTCAGTTCACCTGCTACCATTTGTAGATTTTCATCTGCTCATTTTTGCTTTTCTACATTGTGAAATACAGGACTTCCCTGGTGGTCCACTGTGGTCCAGTGGCTAAGATCCTGAGCTCCCAGTGCTGGGGGCCTGGATTCAATCCATGGTCAGAGAGCTATATCCACATGCTGCAACTAAGTTTGTATGCTGCAACTAAGTGTTTTCTGTAATTAAGACTCAGTGCAGTCAAATATCAATGCCTGTGAATGCTAAGTCGCTTCAGTTGTGTCTGACTCTTTGAAACCTTATGGGCTGTAGCCTACCAGACACCTCTGTCCAACAGATTCTCCCATCAAGAATACTGCAGTGGATTGCATGCCCTCCTCCAGGGGATCTTCCTGACCCAGGGATCAAACCTGTTCAGCCTCTTTATGTCTCCTGCATAGGCAGGTGTGTTCTTTACCACTAGTGCCACCTGGGAAGCCCCAAGTATTAATAATTAAATATAAATAAATATTTTTAAATTGTGAAGTACTATATATATATATATATATGGAAAAGTGCATGAAAACACACATGTGTACCACTTAATAAATAATAAATACTTGAATTGTAAATCACCCCCACAGGTCAAGAAATACAGCATGGCTGGTGTGCCAGAGACTGTGCACATACCTCCTGAATACAACACCCTCCCTCCTGTGTGACTGCAACCACTGTCTCGGAGGTGGGCTCCCTCAGGAACAGATAAGGTACAAGTGCAAATAGCTTACACGAGGATGACCCTGGGAAGCCTTCATGGGGGTGGGAAAGTGAAGCAGGAGGTCAGAAAAGAATGTTAAGTTGACTGGAATGCATCCCTCTGGGGAACTTTAGCAGTGGGGCAGCCTCAGAGATAGCTGCTCCTGGGGGCACTGGACTGGGCCAGCACCAAGGGTAGAAAAAACTCTTGCACTGTCCCAGGAGCCGGATCCTGGAATCCTTGGGCTGGTGAATGTCAGTGAATGTAGAAGGCGCATGCATGGGGTACCAACAACACCTGTTCCAACCACTGTCCTGACTTTTGTGAAAGACTATGGTGTTATTGGGGACTTCCCTGATGGCTCAGATGGTAAAGAATCTGCAAGCAGGGTAGGAGACATAAACTTCATCAAATATATATAGTCTGGATCTGCATGTACAGGCAAGCACCAGGTCTTGTGTATGTGACTATGCCTTCAACTTCTAACAGGACTCAAAAGCTTTCTGAAAGACTGTCTCCCAGATTATAGTCCTCAGATTGGCTCAATTAGAATTCTCTATTTCCTCTTTAAATTGACTATTGATTAATTTTTTGTTGTTGTTGACAAATCAAAAAGAGCTTTTAGAGATAAAAACCTAATATTAAAAATTTAAAGCCTAATGAACAGGTTCAACAGATTAGACCCATGATCCCTTGCAGAATTAAGAAAGAAAAAATTAATCTTCCAAAGAGTTACATTACTGGCATCAGAAGTAGAAAAAAAAATGATATTTACAGTCAGGGTAGCATTTCCAGCTTTGAGGAGGTCTGGTTAATGTATGGGCTTTCCAGGTGGTGCAGAGGCACAGTATCCACCTCCCAATGCAGGAGCTGCAGGAGATGTGGGTTTGATCCCTGGGTTAGAAAGATCCCCTGGAGGAGAGCATTGTAACCCACTCTAGTATTTTTGCTTGGGAAATCCCATGAACAGAGGAGCCTGGCAGGCTACAGTCCATGGGGTCACAAAGAGTTGACACGACTGAGCATGCACAGTTAATGTATTAATAATATAATGCGGATGTACATTACCGAGGACCCAATATGGGCAGTAAGTATGTTACGCCTCAATTTTCTTGTTTTGCCTTAAAACATAAATTTTACTTCCTTGGGTTCTTTATAGAATCTGAGATTGGGCACTTAAACAGAAACGCATTTTTAAAAATTATTTATTTAAATCTAAAAAATTATTTTATTTTTGGTTGTGCCTGGTCTTCATTGCTACTAGTGGGCTTTCTCTAGTTTTGCTAAACGGGGACGACTCTTTGTTGCGGTGCATAGGCTTCTCATTGCGGAAGTTTCTCTTATTTCAGAGCACAGGCTCTAGGCACTCGGGCTTCAGTGGTTGCGGCATGCGAACTCAGTACTTGTGACTCTGGGCTCAGTAGCTGTGACTCACAGGCTGTGGAGCACAGGCTCAGTAGTTCAGGTGCCTGGCTTTAGTTGCCTGTAGCATGTGAAATTTTCCCAGGCCAGGGATTGAACCTGTGTCCCCTGCATTGGCAGGCAGATTTTTAACCACTGTACCACCAGAGAAGTCCAGAAATGTATTTTCTAGTAGTTCTGGAGGCTGGATGTCAGGGTGCCAGCAGCCCTGGTTCAGGGTAGAGCTCCCTGGTGTATGTATGAAGAGAGATTGGGGGCGAATGTTCCTTGCTATCTTGTCATCTCTCCAGTGCTTTGTATATGTATTGAAGCTGTCTGAATCAGCATTTCTAGTTATTTTTAGCAGAAATGTTGGTCCGAACTATCTGCTTTTTCCTTAATTCTTTAAACTTCAGAACCTCAATTATTATTCATTCTTCCATTGTTTTAGCACATTCTCAGTGAATGCCCACAACATGACTGGCATTGGTGCATCATGCTAAGTAAGCACTGGGAAACAATGGGGAATGTGATGGTCGATTTTATGTGTCAGTTCGGCTGGGGCACAGTGCTCAGATATTTGATGTCAAACATTATTCTGGATGCTTCTGTGAGAGTGTTTTTTAGATGAGATTAACATTTAAACCAATGGACTTTGAGTGATGCCAATTACCCACTCCAGGGTGGGTGGACCACATCCATTCAGCTGAAGGCCTGCTGAGAACACTGACCTCCCTTGAGGGGGAAGGAATTCTGCCAATAGGACTCTGCCCTTGGCCTCCAGCCTGCTGGTCTACTCTGCAGATTTTGATCTTGTCTCTCCACAATTAAGGACTTCCCTGAAGCTCGGACGGTTAAGAATCTGCCTGCAGTGCAGGAGATGCAGGTTTGTTCCCTGGGTCAGGGAGATCCTCTGGAGGAGGGGATGGTTACCCACTCCAGTATTCTTGCCTGGAGAATCCCATGGACAGGGGAGCCTGGAGTCTATGGGGTCACAGTCTCAGTTGCGACTGAGCAACTAACACTACACTACTACACTACTGCTACCTCCACAGTTGTGTGAGCCCTATTAACCTAAAAAAGAAAACATCTTGTTGGTATACGAGCAAAATGGATTTATTTAGGAACAGCAAAGCATTGCAATTTGAAAAAGAAAAAGCTGCAGACAAAGCCAACAAACAAAGGAGAGGAATCTTATTTTATAGACAGAAAGGAGGAAGCTGGAGGGGTTGTTTTGAACAAAAGTCAACCCACTCCAATATCTTTGCCTGGAAAATTCCATGGACGAAGGAGCCTGGCAGGCTACAGTCCATGGGGTTAAAAAGAGTCAGACACGACTGAGCGACTTCACCACTGAAGAAAGTGAGAGTTGAGAGTAATCACTGGTTTTCATTGGCTGAGTAGACTGGGTAATTTATTTCTTGTAGGAGATACAAGGAGAAGGCGATGGCACCGCACTCCAGTACTCTTGCCTGGAAAATCCCATGGACAGAGGAGCCTGGTGGGCTGCAGTCCATGGGGTCGAGAAGAGTCGGACACGACTGAGCAACTTTACTTTCACTTTTCACTTTCATGCATTGGAGAAGGAAATGGCAACCCACTCCAGTGTTCTTTCCTGGAGAATTCCAGGGACGGAGGAGCCTGGTGGGGTGCTGTCTATGGGATCACACAGTCGGACACGACTGAAGTGACTTAGCAGCAGCAGCAGCAGCAGCAACAGCAGCAGGAGATAAAAAGAACACCTTTCCTGATGAGGCGCGTAATTGAGGATTCTTTCCTGTTGATGATTCTTCTTGTTGGGGTCTGTAATTGACAGTTTTTCCAGTTCTTGACCCTGAGTGGCCCAAGGCAATGGCACTTGCTGACTCTTTACCTTCAGGCTGGCTCTGGCCAGACTGTGTGAGAGCTCTCCCTTTTGGCCTTCCCACTCCATTCTAAACAGGTTTCCCTTTATTAATCCTCACAGCCATTCCTTAAAATAAACCTCACTCTGTATATACACACACCTTGTTGATTTGATTTCTCTGAAGATTGCTGATTGACACATGGATCTGTAGACAAAGAATGCTACCTGCCATACCAGTAAACAAAAGATGTTGAGGCCATCAAGCCTTTAGCCACTAAAGCCAGCTCTCTCCCCACAACTGTGTACCCTGAGGAGATTCAGGATGGAGAACACAGAATCAGTTCAGTTCAGTTCAGTCGCTCAGTCGTGTCCGACTCTTTGCGACCCCATGAATCGCAGCACACCAGGCCTCCCTGTCCATCACTAACTCCCGGAGTTCACTCAGACTCACATCCATCGAGTCAGTGGTGTCATCCAGCCATTTCATCCTCGGTCGTCCCCTTCTCCTCCTGCCCCCAATCCCTCCCAGTATCAGAATCTTTTCCAATGAGTCAACTCTTCACATGAGGTGGCCAAAGTACTGGTAGAGTTTCAACTTCAGCATCATTCCCTCCAAAGAAATCTCAGGGCTGATCTCCTTCAGAATGGACTGGTTGGATCTCCTTGCAGTCCAAGGGACTCTCAAGAGTCTTCTCCAACACCACAGTTCAAAAGCATCAATTCTTTGGCACTCAGCTTTCTTCACACTCCAACTCTCACATCCATACATGACTACTGGAAAAACCATAGCCTTGACTAGACAGACCTTTGTTGGCAAAGTAATGTCTCTGCTTTTCAATATGCTATCTAGGTTGGTCATAACTTTCCTTCCAAGGAGTAAGCGTCTTTTAATTTTATGGCTGCAGTCACCATCTAGGGTGTATGTATTAAAGGAACGGTTTCACTAAGCTCATACTGTTGCATCTTCCTCTACATAGAAAAGGACTTCCCCGATGGCTCAGCAGGTCAAGAATCTGCCTGCAATGCACAGGTTCGATCACTGGGTCAGAAAGATCCCCTGGAGAGGGGAATGGCAACCAACTCCAGTATTTCTTGCCTGAAAAATCCCATGGACAGAGGAGCCTGACAGGCTCCAGTCCAAAGGGTCGAAAAGAGTCAGACATTACTGAGCCACTAAGCACACACATACACAGAATAGCACCAGGTTCATTTACTTGAGATGTCTGGTTTACTTTAATTAGCAGTAGTCTTTCGATGTTTGACTACTTGTTTCTTTCTTTCTTTCTTTTTTTTGGTAGGGGTTGTTTGTTTTGTTTTTTGCAAAAACTTCTATACATCCTTGCCCTTTCCTTCCCTCTTCTGAATAGTCCCTCATAACCACCTGAGAGGCTATCTTCCCAGCTTAAGTCCTCAGTAATGTCTCCAATAAAACATAATTCTCAACTTTTAGGCTGTGTTTGTTTGTTTGTTTTTCAGTCGACAGAATACTTTATTCAGCCCTCAAAACTCAAATCATTAAAATCTAATTGGGAGACAAGATAATTGGATGCGTGGGTACTATGTCGCTTCCGTCACGTCCCATTCTTTGTGACCCCATGGACTGTAACCCGCCAGGCTCCTCTGTCCACGGGATTCTTCAGGCAAGAACACTGGAATGGGCTGCTATGCCCTTTTCCAAGGAATCTTCCAGACCCGGGGATCGAACTCGTGTTTCTTAGGTCTCCTGCATTGGCAGGGGGTTTCTTTACCACTAGCGCCACCTGGGGAGCCCTACTGGATAACCACCTGCAAACAAACAAGCGACAGCATCCCGTAGGGTGTTACAGAAGCGTCCAGGTCGAGAAAATCTCTGGGAGGGGTGAAGCTCAGACCTGGAGCCGGTGGAGGTGATGAGGGGTCGGAGCAGGACGCGGTGTCACGGGCTGGTCACAGGTCAGGTCAGGGGAAAGGTCTGGGCGAGGCCCCTGTCAGGGAGAGCCCCCAGGGTCTCTGGGCTGCGGGGGCAAGAAACGGCCGCGCCCCGACCTGGCCCCGCGCCGACCTCATGTCGCCCCGCCCCTCCATCCCGCGCGCTCCGGCCGGTCCCGCCCCTCAACCAATCCCCGCGCGCCGCTGTGGCGTCGCGGCACCTGCGTGCGGCCTGAGGCGGGTCGGCGGCCCAGGCGCGGGGAACATGGAGGAGCTACTGAAGCGGGAGCTGGGCTGCAGCTCCGTCAAGGCCACGGGTCACTCGGGTGGCGGATGCATTAGCCAGGGCCAGAGCTACGACACGGACAAAGGGCGAGTGTTTGTGAAAGTGAACCCCAAGCCAGAGGTCAGGGTCGCCGCGGGTGCGGGTTGGAGGGCGGGGCCGGGCCGAGGATCTGTGTTCCCAGGCCCTCGTCCGGGCTCGCGGGTGGGGGCCGGCCTGGAGTTGGGGGTCGGTGTCCGAGCCTGGGCCGTTGGCTGAGGAGGCGCTCGGTGACCCGCGTCGTCGTCGGGCCGGCTTGGACTTTTTTGGCTTCCGCGGCTCAGCTCTGCGGCCCCTCGGACCCTCTGGAGGTCGGTCTGCGGGTCCAGGCCGGTCCGGCGCAAGCCTCTGCCGCCACTGGGACACTGTGGATGGTTTTCCTGCGCGACCCGGGTGGCCGCTGCCTTGAAAGTCCATCGTTTGGCAAATTTTGAATAAGGACAGGTAACAGAAACCCCTTGTCTTGGGGTTTATTTGAACTTGCAGAGATCAAAACCCTTCCTGAGTATTGGCAGTAATGTAGCCCTGGCTTTCGTCCTCAGGGCTACTGTAACACTCCCTCACTCTGGGCCGCTTTAAACCCGAACATGTGCTTTTCGGGATCTGGCCTTGGAGGCTGGACGTCCAAGAACGTGGTGAGGCGGCCTTTCCTGGTGTGGAGGCCACTTCTCCCTGTGACCCCATGTGGCAGAGGGCCCAGGAGAGCTCTCTGGCATCTCTCACAGGGGTTCTAATCTTCTCATGAGGGCTCCACCCCTGTGGCCTGGTCACTTCCCAAGGCACGGCCTCCTAACACCTTTATATTGGGGGTTAGATTTCAACCTGTGAATTTTCCGGGGCCACATTCAGTCCCTAGGGCCACCCTTCCATTCAGTTTGTATCTGAACGTTTTTCTCAAGCGTTCCCGTATAAAACAGGTGAGCCTCCCTGCTGAAGTTGACTTACTCTGGGATGTCCCTTTGCGCACTTTGGGTGGGTCGTGCCTGTAGTGTTAGCTGGGAGGTCCCGGATGGTTCTAGTAGGCAAGGAGCAGGACTGGCAATATGTTTGTTCAAATAGGGCTGAAGGCAGTGACCCGAGTACCGGGTCCTGTGTGTTGCACACCCTCAGCGTGTCTATCTACTCCTTGGAAATCTCACCCTACATAGTGTGGGATGATCTCTTTCTGGATTGATGCTGTTCTCTTAAGACCAGCTTTCAACTCTTTGTTCTACAGAGATCGGCTCCATATTACCCTGTACATCACTTCTATAGGAATTTGGCAAATAACGGTCCTTGAAATTGCTCTTTTCCATTGGTTTCCCCCAGGCAGTACTAGTGTAGTGGAGGTGTCCTTCCTTCCTTTCTATCACAGGCCTTCTCAGAGTTCTTTTTCTATTATGTGGCTTCGTCCTTTTCATGTCTGTATTTTCACTGTCATTAGCATTTGTAATAATTCAAAACTTGGTATGGATTACAGGGAAGCAAATGCTTTCCAGCGATTAAAGTGGAACCGCTGAGCAGTGCTTTTTAAACGTTGTCTTTCTGCTACTGTTTCTTCCAGTTGTTGTTTTTTATTTTGTCATCAGGGTCTGTTTTATTTTTGCTAGTCTTCACATAAGTTCTTTCTAATCCTTTGGTAGATAGTTGCAAACAGGTCTCTTTCCAGTGTGCTTGGATAGATACTTGTGTGAGTTATGCAGATATACCGGCTATTGCAGAAACATTTGCAGATTGTATGGAAAATAGGACTCTCTTTATGCTTTGCTTTTTAGGAGGTGAAAATGTCTTCTGGACTTCTGAGAGAGACCACGTGGCTGCTCTTCTGTTTTCCTTCTCACTGTCTGCTCGGATGACCTGGTCTAAGTTTTTCCTCTTCATTATGCTTATCTGTCCTTTGCATGCTTGTATATTTGGTTTTCTCTCATGTTCCTCTCCTAAGTCCTGGACCTTTTGTAACTCTGCACCCCAAGTGATGCTTACTTTGCCCTGGTCCCACTCTGGAGAAGTGGTCTTAGGGTTAGACATTTAGGACTGTGTGGTAGTAGACACTTCTGTGAGGGAGCCTTGCCTCTAACTGGGTTCACAGACCCTTCTTCACCTCTCCCTGCATTTTTTTTTAAATTAAAAAAAATTTTTATGCTGCACAGCAGTGCTTTAGTACAAAATACATCCTGGGCACAGGTGTGTTCCTTTATCTTTAGAGAATGCTATGAAAATTCTCCTTAAGACACAGTTCTTATCTTACTTCTCAGCAACCTTAGCTCCCCAAGGTGGTATAGTAATAATTTGTAAAGTGTTTAGAATGGACTGTGTTAACTGTTAGCTGCTAACTCAGTTAATAACAGCAGCAAACCTATGAAATTGGTACCGTTATTAACTTCATTTTACAGACGAGGAAACCAAGGCCACAGAATTAGTAACTGTGAGGGATAGAAGTAGAATATCCTGGGTCACTGTTTGTAGTGAACCCAAACTGGTAGCCCAGCGTCCTTCATTGGACAGACACATTTTAGAACCTTTACTCTACAGAACAAGAACAATAAACTCTATTGATGCACCAGCATTACAAATGTAGCATGAAATGAAGAGGCCTGACTGCCTCTGTGTAGATGACAAAACAGATGGACAGATGCACTGGTGGGGCGGCCAAGTCTGGGTGGAGAGGAGTGTCAGGCGGCCGTCATGTGGATGTGCTGACTTTGGGAGAATTAGAATTGGATGCTTTTAAGTTTGCAGTTTTCTTCAAATATGTCTGTAGAAATTTTACTCTAAAAAAAAAATACTTTAAAGAAGAGGAACTACCTAGCCTGGTAAGTTAGGGAAGATTTCTCTGAGAAATAAAAAATTTTTATTAAGTTGAAATGTGAAGCATGACAAGGAAGGGGCTGACTTTGCAAAAAGAATGGGGAGGGGTGTTCCACGCAGAGGTGACATGGCATGTGGAGGTCTCCAGGCTGGAGGTGCCTGGGGATCTCTGAGGAACTGAGAGAGGCTGTAATCCAGGAGCAAAATGGGTGTGTGCGCTGGCCTGGAAGTGTGGGGGTGGAGCCTGGGTAGGGGCCCAGATGAGGGTGCAGGGGAGTGGGCAGAGCCAGACCCTGTGGGGCTGTCACTCAGGAAGTGGGGTGATAGCTTGAAGTGTGTTCCAGGGTGAGATTTGCCTTCCAAAGGCAGGAGCAAGGACTTTTGAACTAGAAATGTGAAAGGCAATGATGATGAAGTGGTGTGCTATGCTAGGAGATGCCATAGGATTTGGTGGTCCACTCAGGTGAGGAGTGTCCCCAGCTTGGTGGCACATGCAGTTGAGGGCCACCTGTGCCTGAGCGCCCAGGGGGACAGGATTATGGTTGAGGTGCTGTGTGAGGATGACCCCTGCACCGTCCAATTGCGCACCAGGCATAGGTTCCTCCCTCTGGAGAGATGGGGATCAGTGACAGCATATGTGCTCAGTCGTGTCCAATGCTTTGCAACCATAGCCGGCTAGGCTCCTCTTTGGATTCTCCAGGCAAGAGTGCTGGAATGGGTTGCCACACCCTTCTCCCGGAGATCTTCATGACCCAGGAATCAAATCTGTCTTCTGTGTTGGCAGGTGCATTCTTTACTACTGTGTCACTGGGAAGCCCAGTGACAACATAAACATACACAAAAGTGGCAAGCACAATCCCTTTAATTCCTCCGCAGCTTCAGAAGGAATAATCTGCTGTACTGAAAAGCAAAAAAGCTGTCTGTTCTGTTGAGTCTACAGAGAGCCTTGGTTGTGGTGCTGGAGAAAACACATTCACACTGAACCTTGCTCTCCCTCCCCCCGCCCCATCCTTGTTATTTCTCTGGCAGGCCAGAAGGATGTTTGAAGGCGAGGTGGCAAGTTTAATTGCCATCCTAAAGACAGGCACAGTGAAGGTGCCCAAACCCATCAAGGTCCTTGACGCCCGAGGAGGCGGCAGCATGCTGGTGATGGAGCATTTGGACATGCGGCATCTGAGCAGGTGTGTCCTGGCAGCTTCACCTCTGGGTGGCTTTGTCCTTCCTCTGAGTGGGAAGCTTGCATTTGGGGGTACAGTTCTGCAGGATGTGATAGAAGAAACCCATGACCCCACACATCCCTGGGTCCTACAGAATGAGCACCATGTACTCCAAGGGCCAAAGGCAAACAGCATCTTGTGCTGAGATGCTGACAGAGGACTGATGAGATCCTCTGAGGATGCTCCTATGAGGTCCTCCATTCCCCCTTGCTTCACGAGAAGAGATTCTCTTCTCACTGCCTTACCTGCTTCATGTCACTTGAGATCTTTCAATTATGGGTGGGTCCCCATTTGTGCCACGTGCTTAGTGGCTGCCTTTCGGTTTCACAGTCATGCTGCAAAGCTTGGCACCCAGCTGGCAGATTTACACCTAGACAACAAGAGGCTTGGAGAGACTCTCCAGAAGGAGGCTGGCATAGTAGGTACGGCTGTGGGCCCGAGGGGACACCCCCCCACCAGACAAAGGAAGACATCTGGCCATTATGGGTGTGTGGGCAGAGTTGTGCTGCTGCTTTGAGTGGGCAGACCTTTGATGCTGCCACAGAAAAGGAATGTAAACCCAAGGCTGCATATTTGGTGTGCAGTAAACAGTGAATACGACTAGTTTGTTGTCTCAAAAATGCATTTGAAAGACAGGAAATATTTCTAGAACTCGAAACCCCACCATATTATAGTTCCTTTGATCTCTCACTCTCCAAAAGAAAGCCTATTGAAGTTTCTCTGGCTTACCATACTGTACCTTTTCTTCTAGGAACAGTCACACATGAGGCTCAGAATGAGAGCCCTCACGACTGACCTTTTTAGAGCTTAGTGTGGTGATGGCACTGAGGGTGTCTTCCAAGATTTTCATCCTTTGACATTGGATAATTCACGTGTAGCCCAGATAGTTTCTCCGCCAGGCAAAGTAGCAGACACAGCAGGAACAGACGACCAAGAACTTACTGTCTTAGGGGAATTCCCTGAAGATCTGGAGGTTAAGACTCTCCCACTACAAGGAGCACAGATTCAATCCCTGGATGGAACTAAGATCCCTCATGACATGTGGCCAAAAAATAAAAACTAAATTAGAAAAGACAGCCTTATTGCCTCCACCCACATGTAGTTCAGGCCTTCAGGATTTGCTTTGAGTTTGGGAAGCTGCAGAGGATGACCATTTACAAGCACGGGCTTATCTCCCATAAGTGGCAGATGCTAAAGTGGCCACTGGAAGCCATTCTCTCCTGTTGGGTCCTGAGGTGGATTCCCTCCTTGTTGGAGCACAGGGTTGTTGCTCCTCTGGTGCCTCTCCTGGGAAGCAGCGGGTATCCTGGATCATTGACTGATGGGGCAGGCTGTGTTCTGGGCCCTGATAGTGCGCGGAGGCCGGGACCCTTGTTTGTCTCTGGAAGAGGACCTGAGGTGGAGAAGGGCACGCTGAGGTCAGGCCTCAGAGCTTCTCTGGGCTTCCAGGGCAGGCCCCAAGGGAGCAGGGGGATTGTCATCTCTCTGGTTTCCTTTTGCTTGCAAGGGAGAAGAGATGAGCAGGTGGCGCGGCCCTTCGTGGCCCAGTTCGGGTTTGACGTGGTGACGTGCTGTGGGTACCTCCCCCAGGTGAGTGACACCAGCGCTTTGCCCGTATTTGCTAGTTGCATCAACCATTTAGAAACAGCCTCGCTTTTGGTGAAACTTGGTAAAAGGTCTTTGATCCTTTTTTTTTTTTCCTTTGCTGATGAAAAGAGGTTGACATGGAGAGTGTCCACCTCACATGCTAGGTCAGCTCAAAGGAGCCAGGAAGGACTAACAGGATGCTGGATAGCAAGGGGGCTGAAAATAGAAAGTTAAACAGTGTTTGATTTTAAATAGGAGATTCTTAAAGGTAGCATAATGGAAAGGAACTGTAACTTTGCGTTTTATGATTTTGAGGTTGGCTGCCCTGGGGGTTTCAGCCCAGGGAGCCACACTTGGGCCAAGTAGGATGGTGGCCATGCCCTCCAAGGAGAAGCAAGCAGCACCCTGGGAGGGCCGCACTGAGGAACCTACAGGGCACTGTCCACTCGGTTCAGATATTGAGGAGGTGTGGGAGGTTGTCCAGGAGCCTGCTGTCCTTGCATGTCCTCCAGACCCCAGGCTGCCGGGTCAGCTCCCCTGCTTCACACCTGTCCCTGTAGTGGCACCTCTGGGGGTCAGCCCTCTCAGCCCTGGCTCTGGCGCCTTCCACTGAGCTCTGCTGTCGCCCACACAGGTGAATGACTGGCAGCAGGACTGGGTCACTTTCTATGCCCAGCAGCGCATTCAGCCCCAGATGGACCTGGTAGAGCAGAGGTCTGGGGACAGGGAGGCCCGTGAGCTCTGGGCTGCTCTGCAGGTGAGTGTCCGTCTCCCCACACCCTCCCCCCGCCCCAGCCCCGACCTGTGCCCGTCATGTCCTGCAGGTGCTGTGGCCAACGCAGCCACCTTGGTCTGGGTCAAGATGGGAGGTGGGTGTGTCTGTGTACCAACCAGGCACCAGGAGCCACGCTCAAAAAAGCCCATGTGTCCCTCCCACACACATCGATCACTTTGATGAGGCTGCATTTACCCTGGCAGTTAAAGATCCCCGACCTGTTCCGTGATCTGGACATCGTCCCAGCCCTGCTCCACGGAGACCTCTGGGGAGGAAATGTAGCGGAGGATTCCTCTGGGCCCATCATCTTTGACCCTGCTTCCTTCTATGGCCACTCGGAGTATGAGCTGGCAATAGCCGGCATGTTTGGGGGCTTCAGTAGTGCCTTCTATTCCGCATACCACAGCAAAATCCCCAAGGCCCCAGGCTTCGAGAAGCGCCTGAAGCTGTATCAGCTTTTCCACTACTTGAACCACTGGAATCACTTTGGATCCGGGTACAGAGGGTCCTCCCTCAGCATCATGAGGAATCTCGTCACCTGAGCTCTGGAGGGAGGCCCGAGTCCTGGTCGCTAGATCCTAACCGGACCCCTGTGGCCAGCCTCTCCTACCCTGGAATAGCTTCAGACCAATTTTCCCAGCCTCATAAATAATGTGATGTCTCAGGAGAAAGCTATTATCACACTAAAGTTAGACTTCATAGCTGGATGCAGCTGCACTAGAAATTGGTATGAACCAAGGGACCAATGGAGGGTGGGCTGCATTTAACCTGCAGCTGCCCCAGAGGTAGAGAAGGGAGGTGGCCAGAGTGCCAGGCGCTGCCACCAAGGGCATCTTCCCACCAGCTCCCCGTCTCTGCAGGAGTGACTGGTATCCAGGGTAATGCTTCTTGGTGGGTCAGATTTGATTGTGGACGTGAAGGCATTGTCCTGGGAGCACCTCCTGATGACCAGTTCCAAACCAAACATGCTCCCTTTCCTCTCTGTGCTGCCGCTGGACCCGCTCATTTCTATAGCTTGTGAGCTNAGCAAATATATATATATATATATATATATATATATATATATATATATATTTCTTATTATATCATGATATCGCTAGAGCTAATCTGTTGGACTAGCTCTAGTTGATCATTGTCTATTAATATGGGTCTCCAGGCAATGTGCACTAGTCCAAGTCAAAGAGATATGTCCTCACTGAGAACACTGGGTTTGTCAACTTTCAAAATTCCCCGTCTAACTCAAGTTTCAGATGTATAGTGACCAACACATGGTCCATAATTTATCTCAGAGGCCTTCTGATCCTTTCTTGGAAGCTTAAGAAACATACAAAGCATATATCTCCATGTTGTTGGCATGAGTAATGGAAACCAAAAACCAGATATAATTTTAAAAATCATCAATTTCTCCAAAACTGAAGGACTTGAATTTTCAGGTAATATACCCTCCTGGCACACAGCACAAGGAGTGAAGACTGACATCAAAGCTTATTTTGATGACATTTCAGAACAATAGATAAACTGAAAATCTTTCCAGGAAGACATTTTCCTTCATTAGGAGTGTGGGAAAGGAAAAATAGGTTGTATATTAAGATATGAACATTACCACGACATCTGGAAGCCAGAACACTCTAGAGAAACACTTAAAAAATCTGAGGAGAAATAATTTCTAGCCTACAATTTCGAGCTAACCTAGAAATCTAGTTGTGAAAGTAAATAAAAGTCAGTTTTAAATATTCAGAATCTCAACCAGTTTCCCTTCTTTTCACATTTTCTCAGAAGCTACTAAAGAAAATACACCAAGGAAAAAGAAGACATAAAGCCCAGGAAAAAGGTGAGCCAAAAGAAGATGTCAAGGAAGTTTACAAGATGGTGGTGAAGATTCAGGATAGCATCTGTATAAATGGTCAAAGGAGTGATGATCAAAACTGGAGCAAGAGATGGAAAATTCCAGGGGTCACAAACACAAGAATCTGGAAACTTACTGAATATAATTGATACTAAATGAGTTTNTGTATAAATGGTCAAAGGAGTGATGATCAAAACTGGAGCAAGAGATGGAAAATTCCAGGGGTCACAAACACAAGAATCTGGAAACTTACTGAATATAATTGATACTAAATGAGTTTTTTAGAATTTGTCGAGTAATTTGGAAAGGAATAAGTATGTAGAAAACTAAGCAGATAAAGTTTAAAAAGAGACAATTATTAACTCCTGGAAAAATTAAAAGTAAGAAATATAATCATAGGATGACCATATGGTCTATCAGAGAACAGTATTTTTATAATCATAATAATGTAAGAAACTATATATCATAAAATTTTGATATAATCACATTGAGAGAGTGAGGGAAGAGGGAGAGGAAGGCAATACAGCAAGGATTGGAGTAGTGTAAGAAAGCTAAATTCTTGTGTCCCGGGGTCTTAGAAAGCCAAAGATTATTTCTTAATTAAAATTCTTTAAAAACCAAGAAATGGCAGTATAAGCATATAATTTATAAATGTGAAGGTAAATATTAGCAAAACTGAGATTTTAAAGTGATTGCCTTTCATAGAGTAGTCTCAAAGGTAAAAGTGAGTGGTGACTACCATGTTTTGTTAAAATGTTTGTAATATTATATGACTTTTTGAATTATGTTTGTGTGTTGCATTGATAAAAAATGTTTAAGTTTAAAAAGATACTTGAATAAGGAATATAGTCTTTCTTACATTATGATTCTCAATTATTACCTAAAACATCTCTACCCATAGCAAATATCATACCATTTATTCCAGTACTGGTCAAGACCACTGAAGCCCTAGGTCTATCACTGACCTTTCTGCCTTTCGGTCTTATAAATTTTACCATCTCCCAGGGACGGGGGAGCCTCATGGGCTGCCGTCTATGGGGTCGCACAGAGTCGGACACGACTGAAGCGNACCATTTATTCCAGTACTGGTCAAGACCACTGAAGCCCTAGGTCTATCACTGACCTTTCTGCCTTTCGGTCTTATAAATTTTACCATCTCCCAGGGACGGGGGAGCCTCATGGGCTGCCGTCTATGGGGTCGCACAGAGTCGGACACGACTGAAGCGACTTAGCAGCAGCAGCAGCAACGTGCTCATAATAATCATCTTCCTTCTAAAACTCTCTTCTTCATCTGGGAAGAAGTTAAGGGAGAAATGTTGGAAGAGAAATGCAAAATAGAACAAGTTGGAAAGATGACAAGAATGATGATTTAACTTAAAAACAGCCAATCCATTAAATGTGGTATAAAACTGTGGAACACTTGCTGTTGTTTAGTCATTAAGTTATGTCTGACTCCTTTGCAACCCCATGGACTATAGCCTGCCAGGCTCCTCTGTCCATGGGATTTCCTGGACAAGAATACTGGAAAGGGTAGCCATTTCCTTCTGCAGGGGATCTTCCCAACCCAGGGATTGAACCCGAATCTCCTGCGCCGGCAGGAAGATTCTTTACCACTGAGCCACCTGGGAAGCCCTTGGAAAAATTTGCTAGTTGCCAGAAAGTATCCATTCTCCCCTCCTTTAGCAATAGAACTTGATTTTTTAAATTAATTTATTTTTTATTGAAGTAGAGTTGATTTACAACATTGCATTAACTTCTGCTGTACAGCAAAGTTACTCAATTTTACAAATACATATGCCTTATTTTTTATGTTCTTTTCCGTTCTTTTCCTCCTATACAGTAGGACCATTAAATGATTAAACCAGCCATTAAACCACTGATGTCTTTGTTGCTGACTCTGGCCTCTTCCTTAGGTCTTGAAGCTGGGCAAGCACAGTCCTGACAGGCCTTCGGGGTGCAGCCCAACAGTATGATAATCCCTAGTTGCATCCAGGTCGCTACAGATAGCAGTATTTCATAGAATTCGATTTTATTCAGAGTGGCAATGCCTTCTTTCAAGACTGCTTTTCCCCACCTCCCTTGAGGCCAGATGTGACTCTACAATCGCATTCTAGTCAATGAAATGTAACTGGAAGTGTGGGTTGGAGAAAGGCAGCCATCTCAAATAGGCCATTCACCCATTTGCCTTCCTTTTCTTCCTTCTCCCCACTTGCCTGGCGATAATTAGAGCTCCCTCGGGCATCTTTGACCATGAGGTGCCCTTCATAATAAAAGTCACACACTGGAATGGCTTATATGCACCAGGAATATAAAAGGAGCTGAATCAATAATGAAGATGTCTCCCCAGACTTGAGTTTTGGCCTCCAGACTTCTTTTACAGAGAGAAATTAACTTCTCTTTTTAAATCAGTTTTAATTTTAGCTTCCTGACACATGCAGCCAAACCTAATTCTAACTGATACAGAAATGATATCAAGTGTATGTTTAATTCTTCTATAAATGTCTCCCAAGGGACTGTATTCCTTTAAGAAATGTTTCTAAAGCAATTTTTATGGGAGACTTCTAATATGTGAACTGAACTCAGCTGCTAAGAAAAACTATCATGGAATTATACAATGTATCAATAATCTCTTCTAGGAACACTAAGTTCACTGGAAAAGGTTATTCAAGTAGAGAAAAAAGCTGAAGCAAGTAAAGCAAGGGGGAAAAATTCTCTTTGGATGGGTAAAAGAGAAAATAAAGCTTTTGACATTGTAGGAAGGAGGAAACGCTGTGTTCTGCCTAAGCAAGGGCTCTTGCATTTTTCTTTCTCCTGAAAGCTTTGATCTTAAAGTCTCTGAAAAGAGATTAAAGAAGGAAAGACAGATAGTGAAAGTGTCAAAGATCTGCTGACTGAGCAAGGAAGTCCCAGGCAGTAAAAGAGGGAAATCTCGCTAGTATGCTCAAAGCTATGAGCAACTGATGGGGGAAAAGAAAGGAAAAAAAAAAAAAACACCCGGGAAAGTGAGCCAGTGGAAGCTACTAGGAACCTTTAGTAACAACCTTGCCTGTTTGATGGAAATCCGAGTTAGTCCTGGGAAGCCTGGACACCGGCTAAGGGTTCATTGTTGTTGTTCGGTCCCTAAGTTGCATCGGACTCTTTGTGACCTTAAGGACTGTGGCTCACTAGACTCCTCTGTCGATGGAATTTTCCCAGGCAAGAATACTGAAGTGGATTGCCATTTCCTTCTGCAGGGGCTCTTCCCTACCCAGGGATCAAAGCCAAGTTTCTTGCATTGCAGGTGGATTCTTTACCATTGAGCCACTGGGCAGTTGATAAAAGAGTCTACAGTTCCCTGGGTGAGGCCTAAGCTGCAGATGGAAATACTCAGGACCCACTCAAAGAGATTTTGATGTAAAGATCCCCCAAGTACCTCCAACGTACAGCTAAGGTTAGGAGTCCCTGGAATTGTTGTTCAGTCACTCAGTCGTATCCAACTCTTTGTGACTCCGTGAACTGCAGCACAGCAGGCTTCCCTGTCCTACACCATCGCCCAGAGTTTGCTCAAACTCATGTCCACTGAGTCAGTGATGTCATCCAACCGTCTCATCCACTGCTGCCCCTTCTTTTGCCTTCAGTCTTGCCCAGCTTTGGAGTCTTTTCCAGAGTGGGCTCTTTGCATCAGGTGGCCAAAATATTGGAGCTGCAGCTTCAGCATCAGTACTTCCAATGAATATTCAGGGTTGATTTCTTTAGGATTGACTGGTTTGATCTCCTTGCTGTCCAAGGGACTCTCNCTTGCTTTTTCTATGATCCAACAGATGTTGGCAATGTGATCTCTGGTTCCTCTTCCTTTTCTAAATCTAGCTTGTATATCTGGAAGAAGTTCTCAGTTCACCTACTGCTGAAGACTAGCTTGAAGGGTTTTGAGAATAATCTTGCTAGCGTGTGAGATGAGTGCAATTGTGTGGTAGTTTAAACATTCTTTGGCATTGCCTTTCTTTGAGATTGGAATGAAAATTGACCTTTTCCAGTCCTGTGGCCACTGCTGAGTTTTCCAAATTTGCTGGCGTATTGAGTGCAGCACTTTAACAGCATCATTTTTCTTAAACTGCTCTCAATGTGCTTTGTGCAACACAGCAACCAAGTTCAGCTATTGCCTATCAAAATAAAAATATTCATTTTGTTTATTGTTGTTATATGTATGACATAATTACAGCTTACAAGTTTCTCTACATATTATCTTATGCAATTAGCACAGCATACTTATAGCGTTATCAGGAAAGTAAGACGCAGAAGGTTAAATGATTAGCTTAAATCCCAGGACACATCTTCTGTTTTCAAATTTTGGACACATAATTTAGTATGCACTCCCACTAACTGTTGCTGAGTCATGACTAAATATGTTTCACTGATCAAAAATCAGTTTTCCCCAACGTGATGTATAGGTATGAACAAGGAGAGAAAATAAACCCCATCTGAGGTGACTGTCTTGGGATACTAGTGAAAATAAAGTATAGGGTTCATTTATGATTGGTTAGCTGTGTCTGAGAAAAGCAAAAGTAATGTGTTTTTTTGTCTCCTGTTGCCCTGCTAGATCAACGTCCACAATACTGGTTAAATCCTCAGTCTATCCTCCTTTTCTCTGGCCATTTAGTTTAAGATTATTGTTTTTATAAAAATGAGAACTATCTTTTCCATCACTGCTCACAGAGAAACTACTGAAATTTCTTGTCATTTCAAAACCATTTGTCTACTTCTTCAGCCCTCATCCAAGTCAAGTGTGTCATGAATTCTGGCAGCTGGAAGCAATCTCAGAAGGACTGACCATCAAGATTAGATTCAGAGCAAGTTATATATGTCAGTGTTGTAGTTTATAAAGTATCTTCCATGTGCTCTATGTAATTTGAGCCTTAGAATAATCCAGCATCACAGCCATTAGCATTATCCTCAATTTGTATCTAAGAAATCCAAATCTGAGAGAGTTAAACGCCTTAAGACAGAAAGTAATGGAGCTGGAAATTAAACTTAGAAAATATTTTCTTACCCCAAACTGCAAGCTTATACTACAATACTACATTAAATTAAAATGTCTAACTTGTCTCTGTATTAAATCAGTTAAAGCCAACTGTTTAATCACAACAAAGAAGATACTTTTTATTTTTTATTTGCCCATGTTATATAAACTGTTTCGGAGATTTAAAAAATAAATCCTCAAAGGCAAGAATTACGAAGAAAATATAAAATACTTTATAAATATTAAAATACATAGAATTACTATTCTTACTACATAAAAATTCTTAAGATCAAGAAAATATTCTAATTTCATTATAAAAAAGCAAAGATCATGAAAAGGCAACTTGGTATAAGAAAAATATAAATAAATATGAATATTCTATGACACTGATAATCAAAGACATTTTTAGGGACATGTGGTCATCTTTCACATTTGGAGTCTAATTACTGAGTAACTGACCAGGGCCTATGAAACCATCAGGTGCTCTGATGGGAAGGTGAAAGTCCTCCCATAAACTATTTTTTGGAGTGTACATTGACACAATGGTTCTGAAAGTACAAAATAGTCTGGAAATGTGTGGTAATATGGGTCGGTTCAGTTCAGTCACTCAGTCATGTCTGACTCTTTGTGACCGCATGGACTGCAGCATTCCAGGCTTCCCTATCCATCACCAACTCCCAGAGTTTGCTTAAACTTATGTCCATTGAGTCAGTATGCAAGTTGCTCTAACCATCTCATCCTCTGTTGTCCCCTTGTCCTCCCGCCTTCAGTCTTTCCCAGCATCAGGCCTTTTTGAAAGAGTCCAAAAACACTAATACCAAGAAATTTGGGGTTAATATTAGCACCCCCTAAATTTTTAAAACTCCCAGTACACATAAACTAGGGTTGACAATTAAGTTGCTATCATTATATCCTTTTGTAAGGGAAAACTGGCCAGTGATTATCAGACTCACAAATCTGGATGTAAAATCAGCGATGGACCCACTGTCCTAAGGCAACGACAGAGCTTCCAAGTTGTAACTCACACTTACAGGAGGATATTTGGAAGGAATGGGAAGACTGCTGGCACAGAGCTGAGAAGACAAAGCACTGACCTGTCTCATCATATCCTGTTAGGAAAGGGTTAAATATGGAACAAACTTTAGATGATATTTACCATGAAGAGTCTAAAACTATAAACATTAAAATGGATGAGGGTGAAAGTCCCTTTTTAGGACATTTATACTGGTTCTATACCTTATGATCATGAATGGTATACTAGCTCATTTATTGGAAGTTCCCTAAAATATCATGACTTCAAAAGTTGTATTCTTTCAAATGTTACCCCCAATCCTGAGACAATATATAAGTCTACCTTGGGAAATTTTTTGGTGGTGGTGTAATGTTTATTATGTGAAAAGTTCATTTACCCAGAAGTTGCAATGTAACACTGGCATTATAATAATTGACTCACACTCTAGGACCTCATTGAGTTAATTTATAACATCATTTTTAAGTTATTTAACTTGGCTTACAAATCAGAAAACATCAAGATAGCACTTCTTTGGTGGTCCAGTGGCTAAGGCTCCTCCCTCCCAATGCAGGGGTCCCAGGTTCAAGCCCTGGTCAAGGAACTAGGTCCCACATGCTGCATCTAAAGGTCCTGCATGCCTCAACTGAGACCCGGTGCAGCCAAATCAAGAATTCATTTTTTTAAAAAGGAAAACATCAAGACATACATGTTTACTTTCCTCCATAGACCTACTGGAGGGAAGGGAGAGAATTCCAACAGTTTTATTTCTAGATAAGCCAAGTAATTTAAGTTCTAGATATGATAAGAATTATGGAAGATTTCTGGAAAAAAATCTGCTGTTACCAGAAGAAATTTTGGAAAATGTCCAGCAACTTTAAAGTGGCCAGAAGTGCAGGGTTAGGCTAAACAAACACCTCAAGGGTACCCAGGCATCCAGCAAACAGGCTGCCAAAGCACAAGTAACCCACCAGTCTTTGCAAACATACAACATACACCTAAAGCCAAGGCTTCCCTGAAGAAATCCACCTGCCAATGCAGCAGATGCAGGAGTCATGGCTTCCATCCCTGGGTTGGGAAGATCNGAGAATTCCAACAGTTTTATTTCTAGATAAGCCAAGTAATTTAAGTTCTAGATATGATAAGAATTATGGAAGATTTCTGGAAAAAAATCTGCTGTTACCAGAAGAAATTTTGGAAAATGTCCAGCAACTTTAAAGTGGCCAGAAGTGCAGGGTTAGGCTAAACAAACACCTCAAGGGTACCCAGGCATCCAGCAAACAGGCTGCCAAAGCACAAGTAACCCACCAGTCTTTGCAAACATACAACATACACCTAAAGCCAAAGCTTCCCTGAAGAAATCCACCTGCCAATGCAGCAGATGCAGGAGTCATGGCTTCCATCCCTGGGTTGGGAAGATCCTCTGAAGGAGGGCATGGCAACCCACTCCAGCTATCTTGCCTGGAGAATTCCATGGACAGAGGAGCCTGATGGGCTACAGTCCATGGGGTTGCAAAGAGTCAGACCCAACTGAATTGACAGAGTGCACATTCAGCTAAACCCAATCACATGCTTGTATTTCACATATGGCATTGACACCTAAGCTGAAACCACTGTATTCTAACCAAGGTTAGAATTGACACCTAAGTTCAAACCACTGTATTCTAACCAAGGTAAGCTTCAGCTTCCTTAGGAGACACTCTTGTGATCATAGAAATAGAGTCTTGTCCCATTGTGGAATTTGCTTTGGGGTGTCCTTACCAAAACACCTCAACATTTCCTTGGTTACATTAGAAAGCCTCAGGTAGATCTAATATGATGCTGCTCATCACCTTGATCTTAATATATTGGATCACATCTGTGTACTTGACCCAAATGTGTCAATCAGAATCTTTCCTCTTGGCAACAGGAAATAGGATTAAGACTCCCATCTCTGATGACTCACTAGCAGAGAGCTATCAGCAGTGATTATTGCCAATCCTATATGTGTTATCTATGGCTGGGTAACATATTAACCCCAAACTTGACAGATTAAATAGTAAACATGTTATTTCACAGTTTCTGGGGATCAAGAATTCAGAAGGTGCTTAGCTGTACGGTTCTGTCTCAGGGAGTCTCCTGAAGTTGTAGGCAGGATGTCAGCTGGAACTGCAGCACCAGAAGGTTGGACTGGGGCTGAAGAATCAACTTCTGAAATGACTCACTCACATGGATGTTGGCATTTCCTCCCCATATGGACCTCTCCACATGGCTATTGACATGACATGACATGACCTCCCCGATCCATAAGAGACCAGCAAGGAAGCCATGATACCTTTTCAGTCCTAGGCTCATAAGTTACAAAATAGCATTCTGCCACATTCTGTTCATTCAAATTAAGCCACTTAAGTTCAGCTCACACACAAGGGGTGGGGAACTAGGCTCCAGCTCTTGTCAAATAACTGGAGGACATATTTTCAACACCCCTCCCACCCCCACCCAAGCGTATATGTAGAGAGAAACAGAAGTGAGCAAATGAGAGAGACGTCTGCTGGGTTTCCTGACTCTGGTCTACTTCTGAGACCAGCTGCACCCATGCTCTTGGGTTTTATAAAACACTGCTGTTTTTTTTTTTAATTTTTGTTTATTATTTATTTTTGACTGTGCTGGGTCTTCATTGCTATGCACAAGCTTTCTCTAGATACAGCGCATGAGTTTCTCACTGTGGTAGCTTCTCTTGTTGCTGAGCTAGAGTCACATGACTCTAGAGCTCATGAGCTTTAGTAGTTGTAGCTCATGGGCTCTAGGGCATGGGCTTAGTTGCCCTGTGGCATGTGGAATCTTCCCCGACCAGGGATTGAACAGGTGGATTCTTAACGACTAGACCACCAAGGGAGTCCAACACTACTGCATTTTTTAAAGACAGATTTTCTTCCTGAAGTTATCTTGAAGTGAAAGTGTTAGTCACTCAGTCGTGTCCAACTCTTTGGGACCCCATAGACTGTAGCCCACCAAGTTCCTCTGCCCTTGGGTTGCCATTTCCTTCTCCAGGGGATCTTCCTGACCCAGGGATCAAACCTGAGTCTCCTGCATTACAGGCAGATTCTTTACCATCTGAGCCACTAGGTGCCCTCTCCAATGTTATCTTGGGTTGGTTTTAATTACTTTTCGGCCAACAGAACCGTAATCACTAGATGGATCCCGCCAATTAAAAACTTTGATTCTTTTGTCGATTCTGCTTAAGCTACTCTGCTCACTCACTCAGAGACCTGGGCATTGATTTTTCACAATGNGCACAATCTTTATACAGAACAGAATACATTTCTCCACATTGTACTCAGTCCAGCAGAGCCCAGACTCTGGGGCTGTTGTTTTTAATCCTCATTGGAGACTTCAGGCTTTGCTACTTAGCACATTCTCCAGGGCTCTAGTTACCTGATCAGCACTGAAGTTGTTCAGAGAGACATTCTTCTCTTGGCCAAATGCGTAGCGGGCCCAGAGCTTGGGCTGCACATCCGAGCACTCACGGATTAGGATCGGCAGGTCGGGATTCGCTTTCTCTACATAGCGTTTCTCAATGAAGTCCCTGACGCCCTGGCTGCTGGGTGAGCGCTGGCATAAATGGATATGAATTTCATGAAGGCCCAATTTTCCTCGGATTTTACGAATCGCTGCAGCCGCCGCCATCTCGGCTAGTACTCAATTATCCCTACTGTCATTTATTGATGTTTCTTCACTGTATTGGTGGGAGTGGCATGAGAAAATACATAAATAAAATTTCTCCATGCACAAAGGGTGTCTGATTGACCGAAGATGACATGGGAAGAATGTGTTTTGGTTGGAGGAAATTCCTCACTGTGCTTGGGGGCTGAGGTTGGCCCAGTAGGGCACCTGCAGTGAAACTTCCAAGCAAGATCGGGTGCCCCAGATCAGGCCCAGCCTGGGCCAGAAGGCATGTTGGGGAGAAACCTGTCCCCTCCAACCCCTCAGCGGCATCCCTGGCTCCCTTTCTCCTCCTGGGGCCCTGGCCCTGAGCTGAGAAGTCCCACCAGGTGGATGGAGGGGGGCCCTGTGCCTGGGGGTCCAGCAGTGAGTTCCCACCACCCTGCAGTCCCCCTGTGTCCCTCTCACCTGAGTGCTAGTTGTCCAGACTGTGACTTCTAAGAGCTTGTAGTTGGCCAAAGTTTCAAACCTAGTAATTCCTAGATTATTGTTTGCCAGAATTTTAGCATCTTTACTTTGACGTTGATGTGGCTTCCCTGGTGGCTCAGCTGGTGTAGGATCTGCTTGCATTGCAGGAGACCCAGGTTCAATCCCTGGGTTGGGAAGATCCTCTGGAGAAGGGAATGGCTACCAGTATTCTTATTCTTGCCTGGAGAATTCCATGGACAGAGGAGCCTGGTGGGCTACAGTCCATGAAGTTGCAAAGAGTTAGACACAACTGAGTGACTTTCACGCTGACCTGGAGGAACCTGCTGACTGTCTCCATGGGAGGTTCAGCCCCCACCGCCGGGTTTATCGTGATGGCATGTGAGCTTCTGTGTTCACACCTGCCGTTACACAGACGTGGCTTCCTGGGGGGCTTTGGTTCTGGCAGCAACCAGAATTGAGTCTTCCTCAGAGAGAACATCCTGTGAGGGAGACCTTTTGGGAGCTGCAGCCTGGTGCTCCTCCTCTGTGGTTGACTGGGGAGAAGCAGAAGGGTCAGCAGGCAGACGCTGGTGGATGTGTGTTTGTTTAGTTAGAGGATCTTAAAGGAAGGGGCTCCTTTTCATGTCCCTCGGTTCACACAAGCCATCCAGTGGGTGGAAGCCCCAGCTGGCGTTGTGTGAGTCACTCGTGACGGGGAGGCGTTCCTTCTGCTCCAGTGGACTTTCCTGCAGGCCACACTCCATCCTCCAGGTTCTAAGACGGGGAAGCAGCCTGGAGGAGGGACAGGACACTGGGGCCCCCTAATGAGGAGGATGGTGGACCTGTTCCAGGAGAGTCGTCTTGGGGATGTGCCAGGTGCAGGGAGCGGCTGCTTCTGCCCCACAGTGGCTCCCCTGCCATGTCTGCCCAACATGACTAGGGATGAGAGCCAAGGTCAGAGCTTTCCTGGGGCACCACATCTTGGGAGGGCAGCCAGTCAGCGTGGTCAAGACAGGATGTCGGGGCATATCCCAGAGCTGTGGCAGGCACTCAGGTGACAATACTGTGGTGTTTCCCAGCTTTTGTGATGGTGCCAGTATCTGTCAGCTGTTTTTTTGGTTGCGCTGTGCAGCATGCAGGATCTTGGTTCTCCCACCAGGGATCAGACCCATGCCCCCGTGCAGTGGAGGCATAGAGTCTTAACCACAGGACCACCAGGGAAGTCCCTTCTGTCAGCTTTTTAGACTGCACTTTGCTGCGGTGGTTTATTCTAAAATAACGATTTTGGCATCTCATTTTGTACTCATAAGTATGTAAATATTCCTATATAAAGGGTTGCCAAAATTGTATAAACCTTAGGCCAGAGGCCACTGGCCTCTCCAGAGTTACTGTTTGTGGAGTGTTCTGTTCCTTGAAGGCTCCACTGTGCGTCTGAGGAGAGGGTGGCACAAATGGGTTGGAGTGGGGTGGGTTTTGATAGAGAGGCGCGATCTCAAGGGGCAGGTATGTGGCTGGCATCCCTGCAGGGCGGCCTGCTGACCCCTTAAGTAAGGGGGAAATATGACTGGACCCTCAGGAGCTAGCTCTAGAGCTCCTGGACTCCTTGGTCACTGAGACAAGAGGAGAGGCCTGTGCCCTTTGGGGTGGTTGAGCATCCTANGGCATCCCTGCAGGGTGGCCTGCTGACCCCTTAAGTAAGGGGGAAATATGACTGGACCCTCAGGAGCTAGCTCTAGAGCTCCTGGACTCCTTGGTCACTGAGACAAGAGGAGAGGCCTGTGCCCTTTGGGGTGGTTGAGCATCCTAGGAGGCCCAGGGAGGTGGGAGCTGCCCCAGGCACTCATGCAGGAGCCTCAGGTCTCGGCTCTGGGACAGTGGCACTTATTTCTTACTGAAAATAGGAATATTATATCAAAACATCTGGTTACCTGCTGCTGTCAGGGCATCAGCCTTCCAGAAGGAAGTCTTCAGATAACAGAAGTTTAGCTTTCCACCCAAAGCTACTTACTTTGTATCCTTTTGATGAAAGTGGACCTGAAACATGGGCTTTTCTACCTTAAACAGAGGGTGACCTTTACCGCCTTCATGATCAGCCTTCATTGTCCAAACCATACCCCTGTGTGCCTAAAAATGTTTCAGGTCATTTGTTTATGTTAAGGGGCCTTGGCCAGCTGAATGCCCAGTTTATGCCCTTGACAGCATCTTGGGTGCGGGGGTGCTGAGAGACCCCCTCCCCAGTTTATGGCATGTCATCATCGTCATTAAGGTTTCATCTACAACTTTTCCCTTTGTCTCATTTACCACTTCCCTTTGTCCCCATATCCTCTTACCTTCCCCTCCTTCAGTTCTAACTTTCTGCTTCTGAAACATCAGAAAATCATATAACTGGTGGCGTCCAGAACAGACTCGAGGCAAGGCCTGGAAGTCTCTTAGGAGTGAAGTGTGTGTCTTCAGGGCTTGGGTTTTGAGATCATTCTTGGGCTCATTCTCAGTTTGTTGCTCAGAGTATGAGACAACGGAGAATGTTTGTAGAAGAGAGTCTGACCCGGGTGGGTATCCCTACTGTAAAAAGCTGGGATTCTGACAGGTCCTGTCTTGCTGTGCAAAGCCCCAGCTCGGATAAGTTGGTGGCCATGGAGGGCCCTGTCTACTACTGTCTTGAGCCTCACGTCTGCAGGGTGTCTGAAAGACACTTGTAAATGGTTGGGATTCTGTTATAGGATGATGCTATGGGATGTATTGGGCTTCTCTTGTGGCTCAACTGGTAAAGAAGGAGCCTGCAATGTGGGAGACCTGGATTTGATCCCTGGGTTGGGAAAATCCCCTGGAGAAGGGAAAGGCTACCNGTTGGGATTCTGTTATAGGATGATGCTATGGGATGTATTGGGCTTCTCTTGTGGCTCAACTGGTAAAGAAGGAGCCTGCAATGTGGGAGACCTGGATTTGATCCCTGGGTTGGGAAAATCCCCTGGAGAAGGGAAAGGCTACCCACCCCAGTATTCTGGCCTGGAGAATTTCATGGAATGTATAGTCCATAGGGTTGCAAAGAGTCAGACATGACTGAGCGACTTTCACGTGGGATGTATTCTGTCTGTGATTCACAGGGAATCTGGGATATTACAGCCAAAATCAGGGAGGAAAATGCTCATTTGGAAAGAAGTTCAGTTTGTTCCAGAGAACAGTGCACCCAACTGCCGGAAGAAAGTGCCTCTTTGCTTCAAACAGACGTGAATCTAGCAAACACTTAACCTGCATCACCAGGACTATATGTCTATGACATCCTATTGGAGGAGTTAGGAACTGTCCTAGTGGACAGTCTTAGAAGCCTGGAGACCCTCCACTTCCGGTATAATGGAAACCAAGCTGCGTGTGGGGACAGGAGACCAGCTTGAGAAGGGACTCTTAAGTTTTACCTGAACTTTGACTCCTTCATTTCTCAGATGGGTTCAGCAGAAGACCCAAGTAGACATATCTCCAAAGAAGACATACAGATGGCCAACAGGCACATGAAAAGATGCTCGCTGTTGCTAGTTACTAGAGAAATGCAAGTCAGAACTAGAGTGAGGTACCATCTCACACCAGACAGAATGGCCCCATTAAGTCTACAAATAACAAATGCTGAAGAGAATGTGCAGAAAAAGGAACCATCCTACACTGTTGGTAGGGATGTAAATTGGTGCAGTCACTGTGGAGATCTGTATGGAGGTTCCTTAAAAAACTAAAAATAGAATTACCATGTGTTCTAGGAGTCCCATGTCTGGACAAAAATCTGGAAAAGGTGAAAACTAATTTGAAAATATACATGTACCCCAATATTTGTAGCAGCACTCTTTACAATAGCCAAGACTTGGAAGCAACCTAAATGTCAATCAACAGATGAATGAATAAAAATGTGGTACCTATATACAATGGATTACTACTCCACCATAAAAAAGAATGAATAATGATCTTGCAACAAGATGGATGGACCTAGAGATTATCATACTTAAGTAAATCAGACAAAATACTGTGTGATATCACTTATATGTGAAATTGAAAATAGGACAAATTAACTTACTTGTGAAACAGACATAAAAAAACAATTTTATGGTTACCAAAGAGGAAAAAGGATAGGAGGAGATAAATTAGAAGTTTGGGATTACCAGATTCCAGCAACTATCTGTAAAATAGGTAAACAACAAGGTCCTATTGTATAGCACAGGAAACTATCTTAATATCCTATAATAAACCATGATGGAAAAGGATATGAAACAAATATATAAATGTATAACTGAATCACTTTGCTGTACAGCAGAAATGAACATTATTAACTATATTTCAATAAACTATAAAAATAATATAAAAAAATTAAAAAGTAAAGGGACTTCCTTGGTGGTCCAGTGGCTAAAACTCTGTGTTCCCGAAGCAGGGAACCTGGGTTCAATCCCTGGCCAGGGAACTAGATCCCAAATACTGCTGTGAAGATCAAAGATACCCCCATGCTGCAACTAAGACCTGGTATAATCAAATTAAATATGTAAATAAATAATAAAAAAAATTAAAGTGGGCCCAGGTAGCAATACCCAAGGGGTTATTGATTAACTCCTTGGTAGGTACCTTGCCGGTAAGCACTGCTCAGCTTGTCTAGAGCCTGTCTCCCAGGGTGGGGTGAGTGGGCAGTTTCCTCTGTCCTCCTCCTAATGGTCTCCTAGTAAATACTTTTTTCAGCCACACCATGCAGCTTGTGGGATTTTGGTTCCCCGAACAGGCATTGAACCTGCCCCCTGCAGTGGAAGTACAGAGTCCTAACCACTGGGCTGACAGGGAAATTGCTTTCAAAAGTCCCTTTTGTGAGAACTAGTCTCCTGGCTGGGGTTTCCTCTTAGGGACAAGTATGTGGACATACTGGAAGTTGATCAGAAACAGTGATCAGCGGTCAGAGTGGCAGGGACCTGTGGAGGGCATGGAACAGCCGCCTCATCACAGCCATCTCTGAATTCTGAAGCGACATCAGGATTCTCCTCCCTTTCCCAGAGTCTGGGTGAGGGGCATGAACCCAGAACACTTCCGCTGGAGGCCAGGATGGTGGTCTAGCCTTAATACCTGGATGGCGTCCACCGGCTCTGCTGGCAGCCAGGCCTCAGGACCCCAACCCCTGTCCCAGCTGCCTGATTTCAGGATGGACTATTATAACGGCCCTTGGGCCGTGCTGTCAGCCGTCTCCTTGGTGCTGCTTTTCTAAATAGTATTATGCACCTCCCTTGAGCCTTCCCCCACATGGAGTGGCAGGACACATCTGGTTGTGGGCTCTGTTCTCCTTCTCAGTGCCGTTGGACTTGGTACTCATGATAAGGGTCTGGGTGAGCAGGACAGTTGCTCCTCTGCCTAGTGACCCCGGTGTCTTGGCCTGGCCCGCCACCCTGATCCACACCCCAGATACCTTTCCTGAGGACTCTTGCAGCAGCTCCCTAAGTTTGGGCTACACCTGGGGCTGAGAGGTGCCTTCTGCACTTTTGCAGCCATCATTCTGCTTTTCGGGGAACCAGTAGCACAAGGAGACTGGCTGCAGTGGGTCAGGGGCTGCTTGGATGTGCCTGAGTCACATCTCCCAGTTGATTTTCCGACCATAAACCAAAGGTGTAGAAGGAGGGTGGGCTGGTTTGCAGTGTCAGAGTGGTCTCCTCCACACCTGTCTTCGTGCTGAGGAGTCTGCTTTCAGGCCCGGGCTGCTCAGATGGGAGCTGGGAGGCCTGGGGGGTAGCCCCAGTGCCTGGGTTGGGGGCCAGTAAGATGGTGTGTCCCTGCCTGGCTGCCACCTGGCATGTTCAGACCCTGGTTGGGCAAACTGTGGCCATGGCCCAGAATGGGGCTCAGTTAAGTGCAGTGTCTCCCCCAAAAGGGGGCAGGAGGGGGTTGGAGGGCAGACCTCACAGGCACTTGACCCCAGCAACTTTGGGACTGGGTTTAGACCAAAGATTTGAAATTCCAAAAGAACAGAGAAAACAATGGAAATCATAAAGAGAACAGAAAAAGCTGAAGGCAACCTCTTAGGGGTGTAGGACCTAAGTTTCCATCCTGAAAGGGCTCACCTGCCCTGCCCAGAGGAGACTCACCCTGGCCACCTCCCTGAGGAATTGTCAGGTACTGGTGATAGAGGACCGAAAGACCTCCAGAGAGACAGAACAATGTCCACACAGAGACTGAGAATCCAAATGGCTTCCAGCTTCTCAATGGCACAAGAGCTGGAAAGTGAGGTTGCAGAGCCATCTCAGTGATGCAAGAACAGCTCAGAATTCCATACCCAGCAGGACTGCTCATCAAGAATAAAGATATCTGCAGAAGTGCCAGAGCTCAGCTCTACTCTCAGATTCCTTCTCAAGATGCAATAGATTGGACTTAACCAGGATGAGAGAGAGAGCTGGGAGGAGGGAGACTGCCAAAGGGGAAGTCAGGCCCTTCCTGCAGATGCCACACAATATCCTGCCCACCTGCTCTTGGGCCTGTGTGTGCAAGGGCATGTGTATGCGTTTATGCATGCCTGTGTGCACAGGGCACATGTGTGTTTTGAAGCTCCCTTCCCAGGGCAGCTGGCGTCTGTAATCAGGAGTCCCACTCAGGGTGGGGTCAGTTGCCTGTGGTTCTGGTGGGGTATCAGAACCACGAGGACACACTCTTATCTCTGATGGGCACCAGGTGGCCTGATGAGAAAGCCCAGTGCCAGCAACTGGTGTCACCAGGCATGCCTGGGGCCTGCATGACATGGTGGAGACCCCCAGCCTTCTACAGAGCCTGTGAGACTGAGCTAGGCCTGTGACCTGCACCCCAGGGACCTGCAATCTCCCCTGGACTGTCCTGGGTATGGCTGGGTGGGAGGAGCCTGGGCCAAGGCCCCGGCAGGGTTCAGGGAACCTCAGAGCGGGGAGGTCAGGCGCTACAGAGCCCTGGGCAAATCCCCAGCAGGTCCAGGCGCAAGAACTGTGGACACACTGGAGGGCACCGCCCCCAAGTCTGTCCCCTATCAGAGAGGCCCGCCCTTCTCCCTCAGGGCTAGGACCACCCCGCTTGGCCCTCCGGTTCGAGGCAAGGAACACGCTTGCCCGGCCTGACAGCACCACGCCCTCACACCCCACCCCTCCCCGCCGGAGGCGGACCCGGAGGCAGGACACTGGGGCGCTGGGAGCCCGCAGGCCGCGCAGAGCGTGAGCCTCCCCCGCGGCGGACAGCTGCCTTGGCAGCGTCAGCGGTGAGCTTAAGCTCGGGCCCGCTTTCTGCGCGGTACCCGGCCCCCTGTGTCCCCGTGTCCTCCGGCCCCCATTCTGCCTCCCGCCTCCATGGAGCAGCTGCTTCGCGCCGAGCTGCGAACCGCGACCCTGCGCGCCTTCGGGAGCCCCGGGGCCGGCTGCATCAGCGAGGGGCGCGCTTACGACACAGATGCCGGCCCCGTGTTTGTCAAGATCAACCACAGGACGCTGGTGCGTGCCCCTCACCCAACCCATCCCACCCCACCCCACTCCT
>SJYV01026835.1:434842-483473 GCA_006410875.1 Neotragus pygmaeus | reverse complement strand
GGTCCCTGCTCTTCTACTCACAGGCCTTGCTTGTGTTTGGATCTGATTTCCATTGCCAGCCTAAAATATTGCTGTTACATATACTATCCATGTATATTTCCATAGATATATTCACAGGTGGAGAAAGTCAGTATGGCTGACTTTCTGTGTGTGCACCTACAGAAAGTGCTGAGGATGCCAAGAATGGCGTTCCTTTGACTCTGGTGGGGGACTCCAGGGAGGCCCCAAGGGCCAAGCCCCTTTGAGATGCAGCAGAGGGTGGAGGGGCTGGCTGTGGAGGGGAGAAAATCCCAGGGTGATCCCTCTATAGTCTCCCTGCAGCACTGTCCAGGATGGCCAGTGGGTTGGTGTTGGTCTGTTCCCTGCCCCATTGGCGCTGGGAACTATTCGAGTCTGGTTTCAGAACCCAAATAATTCAGTGCCACCTACTGGGAAGTGTTATTGGGTTCAAGGTTCACAGTGGCCCTAGAACCTTCACAGCTGGCTCCTAAAATCTCTTCCAGTCTGGGATCCCACTATTCACCCTTGAAACCTTCGGTGCTGGCACACAGTAGGTGCTCAATCAATACACGAGAAAAGGGGACAGGTGAAGCCCTCAGGACGTAGGTGAGCTGAAGCCCAGGTGTGTGCTGCCCCTCTGTGTTTAGGAGCTCACTCTGGAGCATGACTGAGGGTCGCTGGACACCCCACTCCATGATTCTAGGTGTGGGTTGGCGGTTAGGACGTCTTGCAGGTTCTCCCTTCAGGTACTTGACTTAAAAGATGGAATTCTTTGCTTATGTGGACATAGATGTTTTGGTCTTGTTCACAAGAGTTAATTCTGTAGCCAGAGATAGTCACAAATCATATTATAACAAACACATTTTTAACCCAGGTGTAATGGCACCCACTCCAGCCCTCTTGCCTGGAAAATCCCATGGACGGAGGAGCCTGGTGGGCTGCAGTCCATGGGGTCATGACTGAGCAACTTCACTTTGACTTTTCACTTTCATGCATTGGAGAAGGAAATGGCAACCTACTCCAGTATTCTTGCCTAGAGAATCCCAGGAATGGGGGAGCCTGGTGGGCTGCCGTCTATGGGGTCGCACAGAGTTGGACACGACTGAAGCGACTTAGCAGCAGCAGCAGTGTACCTGAAGTGAGAGTTCACCTAATTTAAAATTGGGATATTTGTACAAAATGTTTTAAAAGTAGGAAGACCCCTGGGTCCCGGTGGAGGCTCTTCTGCTTCCCTGGGGCATGACTGTCTTCTTCCTGGGTGGGGTGGATGTCTCCTTCCAAGTCCCCAGGCCCTGCTGGGTGCTTGCCTCTGGGGACTGGCCCTGGACCCAAGTCCAGGCCCAGTTGATCCCCCCAGCCCCTGGCTTCCCGTGCCCCAAGTGTGTGCCCCAGTCACATTCCCATGCTGACCCATGCTGCCCCTCATTTGCTGTAAGTGCCCCAGATATTGTGGGGGCAGGTAACCTGGAAGGGGACCCAGGTCCTACCCTGGATCCTCCACTAACCTGCACTCCCAGTTTCCCCACCAGTACCCCATGGCACCCTGTGGCAGCCCAGCACCGCCATGGTCTACCACGACACCCCATGGCCTCCCAGCATCTCCCAGTATTCCCATGATACTCCCAGTACCCCATCAGGCCCCATGGTATCTCCATGGTGCTCCCAGCACCCCCAGCACCCTGCCCCCCCACCATGGCCTGTGCTTCCTCACCTCTTAGGGCAGGCGCTTGCTGCAGACATCAGCATCCTGTCCATCCCAAGCTCCCCGCACAACCTCGTCTTTGTAGCCCCTTCCTGTCCAAAGAGGGGCCACCTGCGGGGCTGATTCCTTGCTCTCCAATCAGTTTTTGGCATCTGGAGGTCCTGGGCACTTGTGATTCCTGGCTTCAGCTTGGCTGCAGAGCCACTGTTGGCTTCGGAGCTCACAGCCGTGTTCTGGACGCAGGCCCGGCAGATGTTTGAGGGGGAGATGGCGAGCCTGGAGGCTCTTCAGAGCACTGGCCTGGTGCGGGTGCCTCGGCCCATCAAGGTGATTGACCTGCCTGGAGGTGGGGCTGCCTTTGTGATGGAGCATCTGAAGATGAGGGGCCTGAGCAGGTGAGAGAGACAGAGAGTGTGCGTGTGTGTGTATGTATTTGAGAGAGAGAGACAGAGGGACAGAGAGAGGGATGTAAGAGAGGCGGAGGGAACAGCCTCTTGCTGAGCTGCCCTCATCACTCAGTGCAGGAGCAGAGGCAGGGCCAAGAGCCACACCTGCCTCCCTGATGGAGCAGGAGCTCTTGCTTTCCACGCAGGGCCAGTCTGAGGCTAGTTTGGCTTCACAAAGCTGCACCAAATAAGCACGTTTGAACCATCTGTTACTCTGTGTTTAGTGAACACCAGTGCCTGTTCAGTATGGGCAGTGAGGTCTGATCTAGTAATTATCTAAAATTTAATTATTAAAGTTATGCCATGCTAAGTCGCTTCAGTCATGTCTGACTCTGTGCGACCCTATGGACTATATAGCCTGCCAAGCTCCTCTGTCCATGGGATTCTCCAGGCAAGAATACTGGAGTGGTTTGCCATGCCCTCCTCCAGGGAATCTTCCCCACCCAGGGATGGAACCTGAGTCTCTTATGTCTCCTGCACTGGCAGGTGGGTTCTTTACCACTAGCGCTACCTGGGAGCTCCAAAGTTATGTATGTTTATTGTTTAAAAAATGGTGGAAGAGGCAAACTCTTCAAAAGAAGACTAAAGGCACAGGACATCCCAGCGGCAGGGAGCAGTCACAGCTATGATGAGTGATTGTCGTTTTCTTTTTTGTGATTTATATTTGTTTTTACAAAAATTGGGACCTTCTTTTTTTTTTTCCTTAACTTTTTCAGTATTTGATCCTTAATTCCTGGTATTTCCATAGGCTTCAACAGAAGCCTACCCTTGGGTGATTTTACACTATTTTGATGTTTTGGAGAAGATCATTGCCTGCAATTCATTTTTCAGTTTTTAAAGAACAGAGAGTTGTTTTTAAGGTATTGAAAACGTTTCTCAAAATGGAACATGTTCCCTGGTTGTTGTTTCTTATTTCAATTGGCTGCATTTTCTTCTATTCTCAGTCAGGCATCAAAACTTGGAGACCAGATGGCAGATTTGCACCTTTACAACCAGAAGCTTGGGGAGAAGCTGAGAGAGGAGGAGAACAGAGTGGGTACGTTCAGAATGCTGTTGTGAATCCTTAACCTGGGTGTGTCTACCCTGGGTAGGTGCTTAGGGGTACATTTAGGTAATGGGTTGGGTTTCATGCCACCTGCTCATAGACTGCAGTGTGAAAAATAAGGTTGTTAAAAAAGAGTTTTGATGATAAGTTAGTAGAATTGGCTCATGACCCCTTTATACTCAGTCCTGTTGTCCAATGTGTTAAAGACAGGCATGTTCTGGCTGGTCTGTGTGTGGACCACGTCATCGTGACCTTGGCTGGTATCACATTCCTGGAAACTGAGCAGGCTTGGGTCCCAAGGCTGGATTGTTGGTGGGGCTCAGGGATCTGGGAGGATGTGGCAGGCAGTGTGCCCCCACGATGTTCTTGGAGTACATCCTCAGCCACCCATATCCTAGCAGTGTGATCCTGATGCTCTGCTAAGGTCTGACATTAAGAGAAAGATGAACAGCTCTTTCTGTTAACAGGCCAGAGGGCTGAGGGTGCCGGGCCCCAGTATGTGGCCAAGTTCGGCTTCCACACAGTGACCTGCTGCGGCTTCATCCCGCAGGTGAGTGCCTGGCGAGGGTGCGCCTGCTTAGCTCCTGGCGCTCCAGTGCTGCTCATTCCACCCCTTGCGCATAACAGAGTTCCAGTCCTCTGGGCACTGGGAAGTCTGACTACCTGCTTCCTGAAAGCAGAGTGTGAGCTGGAAGAACTGATGTTGAGGTTCACTGCGCTGAGCTCAGAGGAGGCAAGAAGCTGTGGGACAGGTGGCGGAGCATTCCAAGTAGGGGAAGCAGCAGGTGCAAAGGCTGTGGACAGAAAGCTGTTCTCCCAGGCAGAGTCACTAGGAGTAAAATCCTTATGAAGCTAGAGGCAGATTTTGGGATCTCAGTCAAGGGCCAGCCCTCAGATCTGCGGTACCTAGAACTATACCCTGTGGTTTACCAGGATTACTAAGACCCTATGAATCACTGCTGAAGCCAGCTCCCCCGGGGGTTACATAGCCATCTGGAGCTAGTGACTAGCACAATAGTGGTTCTAGGCCAGTGTGTCCAAATGTGGCTTGTCCTGCTTCAGATGTTGAGTTTAAGAATGCAAGTCTACAAAGGCTCATTTGACCTCATAAATTGATTTTTCAAGAACTGAGGAATGAACTTGTACACAGAACCCCAGTGTGTGAAGCTGGTGAAGATGGAGCTGGCCTGTTAGGGACACAGGAAGCCACTGGGCACCCCCATCAGAGTCTAGGACCAATGAACCAACTTAGGTTAGTTACAGCCTGGCTAGGAAGGGGTGGGAGACCTGGGAGGACCCCGGTCCACCTCCTTGTGCTGTGATAAGATGGTACAGGATGTAGCATCCGATGGACACAGCCTGGAGGGTCCAGCCTGAAGTTTCAGGAAGCTTCCTACTCGTTGGGACAACTGAGTGGGCCCTAAGGGGCTTCAGCCATTGATGGGGCAACCCTGAATGATGGTACCCTGAGCTGAGCCCCCTTGGGACCACTGGCTTGGTCAGAGTACTAACATGGTTTCTTTGCTGCCATGTCCAACTCAGCTCCCTAGTTTCCATAGCAACCTCAGGAGGCAGGTTTTCACTGACTCATTTTATAGATGGGGAAAACGATGTGTACAGAGAAGCCAGGCGGTGTCTAGTCGTGCAGCTGGTAAGTAGAGGGGCCAGCGTTGGCCCTGTCTGACTTCAGAGCACAGACCCTGACCACCACACCTGCTGGTCCTCTGTTCAGGTGAAGCCTGGGTCCTTCCACCAGCCATGAACCCAGGTGGCCCTGCCTTGGTAGCTCAGGGGAAGTTCATGTCTTTCTGTGGGTGAGGGGATCATGGCCCCTCTGTCCAGTTGGAGGGCTAGTCATGCCGATCTCCAGCTCCAAACACAGTCTGTGTCTTTTATGATCTGGTCATCTAGGAGGAAGACCAAGGCTGGGACACCATGGGCCCAGGCAGGAGATGGGGCAGGAGGGCATGCCATCCCATGTGCCTTAGGCCGTTTGGGGAGGGGAACTCCCGTTTTCTCTTGAAGTGCACCTAGCAAAGGGGATGAACCCAGGGGTTCAGCGACCACAACCCTCAGGATGCTGACCGGGGGTGCAGGTTGTCTGGAAAGTTCTTCCCCTAAGGAATTTCATTAAGTAACCCTTTGTATAAATTAAGCTTTGCATCTTAAAAAAAACCCAAAAAACTCTATTAAGGTATATAGCTGACATAAAATAAACTGCACTTATTTAAAGTGTACAGATTGGTAAGTTTAGACATGTGTACACACCTGTGAACCACTAACCACAGTCAGGTCAGTGTGTCAAAAAGTGTCATCCCAAAAGTGTCCTCCTGCCCTTCTGTAACATCTTCCTCCTGCCCTTTCCTGCCCTGGCAACCACCGATCTGCTTTCTGTCACCATAGCCGGGTTTGCATTTTGCGTAATTTAATGTAAATGAAATCACATGCTGTGCGCTCCTTTTCGGCTGGCTTCTTTTACTCAGCACAGTCATTTCAGTATTCATCCATGTTGTTGCACAGGTCAAAAGTCCATTCCATTGTACAATAAACGACAGTCTGTTTATCCATTCACTGGTTGATGGATATCTGAGTTGTTTCCAAGTTTTGCTTTTACAAATAAAGCTGCTATGCACTTTTGTGTACAAGAATTTGTGTGAACACATGCTTCCATTTATTTTGGGTTAATACCTAGGAGTCAATGGCTAGGTCATATGTAGGTTCGTATTTTGCTTTTTAAAAACATTCACCTCTTGTTTTGAGCTGTGCTGGGTCTTCATTGCTGTAGGGGCGACTCTAGTTGCAGTGTGCTGGCCCATGGGCTTAGTTGTTCCGCAGCATGTGGGATCTTCCTGGACCAGGGATCAAACCCATGTCTCCTGCACTGGCCGGCGGATTTAATTTTTTACCACTGAGCCACCAGAGAAGCCCCATATTTAACTTTTTATGAAACTGTCAAAATATATTCCAAAGTGGTTCTATCATTTTACATTCACACGACTAGTGTAGAAAGTTCCAGGCCCTCGGCACCCTCGAACACTTGGTATTTTCCTTTGTTTATAATTGTAGCCATCCTAGTGATTGTGAAGTGGTATCTCAGTGAAGTTCTATTTTCTCTAATGACTAAGGATGTGGAGCATCTATTCAGGTGTTTATTTGCTATATATTAGGGACATAAATGTTTAGGATTATTGTATCTTCCTCATTAGTTGTCTCTCTTTCCATTGTGAAATGACTTTATAGTCAGTGTCTTTGCTCTGAAATCTACTTTGATATTAATATAGACACTCCAGCTTTCTTTTAGCACAATTTATCTTTTCTATCCTTTTAACCTGTTTCTGTTTTTATGTATAAAATGCATATCTTATTCACAGCTTATAATTGGGTCTTTATTTTTTCAACCTGTTGATCTGTCATTTAACTGGGGTCTATAGACCATTCATGTTTAATGTAGTTATTGATATGGTTAGGTTTGGATCTGTCACCTTGTCTTTTTTTCTTAAATTTGTCTTATCTGTTCTTTGTTCCCCCTTTACTCTTTACACTCTTCCGAATTAACTAAGTATTTTTTAATGCTTTCATCTTGTCTCCCTTGTTGGCCAATGATAACATTTGTTGTGCTCTTTTAGTGTTCGCTCTAGGGTTTAGGCAGATTCCACGCATAACTCTGTCCTATGACCACCAGCTGCAGCACCAGCCCCTTCCTTTCCCTTGTCACTCAGGTGAACGAGTGGCAGGACGACTGGCCAAGCTTCTTCACCCGGCACCGGCTCCAAGCACAGCTGGACCTCATTGAGAAGGATTATGCTGACCGAGAGGCACGAGAACTCTGGTCACAGCTACAGGTGGGCACAGCGGTTATCCTCTGGGAGAAGGGCTGTCCTCTTACGAGCCTTCAACACATTTGTGTGGGGCCCTCTGCTAGAACAGAGCCAGACAGGGGACCACTGAGCCTGGAGCAGGGCTGGGCAAATCCTGGACACATAAGTGTCCTGACTATTGGTTCGATGCAGAAACTGAGAAGGGGGTGGCCCTTGAGAGCACCTCTCACTTCCTGGATCATCAGATACTTAACCTCAAACTTGGCTCACGTGAAATGTAGGTGTTTGACTTGGGATTGGTGGCATTTACTACTACTTTCTTGCCCAGTCTTATGCTGTTCTTTCCACCAAGGCACAAATGTCTTACCTTTTAGAGCAAGTGTGAACAGCAGGTGCCCCAGAGTGACTGGCTTCAAGACAGAACTCTCAAGATGTTAAAAACAGAACTCGCGTATCAGTCCCTCATGAGCATGCATAAAAGAAATTTTATTGAACTCCTTACTGAAATAATCAGGCTACAAAAGAGGTGCAGATATGTATGTGCTATGAAATAAAAGAATAGCAGAGAAAGTTTGCTAAGTTACATACAAAAAAACTTCACTCAGATTCGTATTCTACACAACGGTAAAGCCATAACCTCGGAGGTTCTCTACTGTGTGACAGTCACTAATGTTGCAGAGCTTTTAGACCTAAATTAACAGTAAATACCAAGACACAGTTACATTCCCCTGGAGTCAAAGGATCTTTACCTCTGGGCTTAGTAGGCAGTGGTGGTTGGACCCTGAGTAAACACAAGGTCCTCTTTACCTTATTTCCAAGTATTGGATGAGGAGACTGTGGCTCCTGGGCCTGTGATAACTCTATGTACCATAATTATTTTCTTAGGTGAAGATTCCGGATTTGTTTTGTGGCCTGGAGATTGTCCCTGCCCTTCTTCATGGGGATCTATGGTCGGGAAATGTGGCAGAGGATGACAGCGGGCCCATTATTTATGACCCAGCCTCCTTCTACGGCCATTCTGAGTTTGAACTGGCAATTGCCTTGATGTTCGGGGGGTTTCCCAAGCCCTTCTTCACTGCCTATCACCAGAAGGTCCCCAAGGCTCCAGGGTTTGACAGGCGGCTGCTGCTCTATCAGCTTTTTAACTACCTGAACCACTGGAACCACTTCGGTAGGCAGTACAGGAGCCCATCCCTGGGTACCATGAGGAAGCTTCTCAAATAGCAGCCCGCTTGTGTCCCCTGCGCCAGCTGCTTGCCAAGGGACCAGGGTGGCCGCACCAACGCAGTTTCAGGGACAAATAAAGCCCATGGGGGTGTCGGGGATGGAACTGTGTGTGTCTTAGTTTCACCTGCGTCTCTGTCCTCCATGCAGCTGGGTTAGTTTACTGGGGGCCCAGACTGCCTGCAAGCTCTCTGCCAGGCTCATCACCTAGTGCAATCTAGGGGGAACATGGAGTTTGGATACTTTCACGACAATTGTACAGAAATTCACACAGATCTGGAGTTTGGTTAGGTGGAAGTTGGTGTCACAGTCCCCGCCGTGGACTCAGGGCTCCTGTTTCTGGCTTAGGTAGAGTTGGGGACCATGAAATGGGCCCAGCTCTTGAGCAGTGGCTCTGGGGCTGTGTTCAAGTCCACTCTTACTGAGGTGGGCGGGTGGGAGAAAACCCCCTTACCCCTCAAGTGCTGGAGCCACTGCCCCTCTCCCGTGCTCCACTTTGCAGTTGGTAGTTTTGCTCGACAAGAGGGGGGCGGGCGGGCGTCTTAGGTAGCGGGTGTGCCCTGGTAGGTGCACGGGGTGTCCAGGGTGACCGGGGTGTCACCGTGGAGGGGCGGGGCTACTAGCCCCGCAGCCACCCAAGTGTGGGTCTCTGAAGACCAAGCCGCCCACAGCACCAATTATTTCGGGGCGTTACGAGCGCCCAGTCAACCCTTCTCTGTTAAGTACCTATCTCCCACTGCAGCCTGCGCACCTGTGGGCTGCTTTGTATTGTAGAAAGATTCTCGACACCTGTCGGCGGTCACGGGGATACTCAGCGCGCGTGCGCGGGGAAGGAGGCGCGGCCGGCCCGGAGTCTTGTGCTCCGCCCCCGCCCCGCCCCGCNTAAAAAAAAAAAATAGGATATACCTATTCTAGACAGCTTCTCTTCAGCCTTTATAATCAGAGAAAAAGCCTTATCACCAGAGAATCTTCTCTTAATATTGCCAGAAAAAAATAAATATTCTACTAATTAAATAGTTTGTAACTTACTTTTTTGAAATTGGTTGTAAGACTTTGATTATTAGTTATAGAGCTATTTTTCTTGTAAACCTTTTTGCGATCCAACAATTCATGATTCCTTATAATGGTTAGTTTGGGGACTTAATCTTATGAGTCCTACATCAGTCCCTAGATCATTTGCCTTTGCCTTGTGGCATACAGTTGGTATAATTTATCCAAAATCCAGTGATATAGTTTGGAGACAATTGTTGTTATTTAGTCGCTAAGTCATGTTCAACTCTTTCGTGACCCCACAGACTATAGCCCATGAGGCTCCTCTGTCCAGGAATTTTCCAGGCAAGAATACTGGAGTGGAATACTGCCATTTCCTTCTTCAGGGGATCTTACTGATCCAGAGATCGAACCCCATCTCCTGCAATGGCAGGCGGGTTCTTATCATTGACCCACCTAAGAAGCAGCCCTGGAGACAATTAATTTCTTAAATTATTTTTATGGTGAAAGTAATACATGTGAGGGTATAAAGCATAAGTTAAAAAATTTATTCCCCAATATCTAATCCATTCTCTAGGAATAATTATTATTAATAAATTATATCTCTAGATTTTCTGGAAGTTTCCAGTATAACTTAAATAATATATATGTGCCCTTATATTTTGATTTGCCATCTTGAATACTATCTATTGACAATCCTTTAAAAGATAAAACGTTTAGAATATTAACACTATGTCTCTACTTCCCAATTTTGGTTTATAGTTAATGTTCAAACTTAAACAATAAATTTGGACTTGTTCAGTAAGCTTACATGGGACCTACTGATTCCCCACTTTGGAAAGACTAAGATTTTAGCACTCAAACTTTATTCAACCAGTCTTCCCTCTTCCTTTTCTCCAGGGTTGTTACTTATAATATTATTTTTAAATTGTCAAGATTCACAATGTTTATATCTGTTCTGCAGTGATAATTGTCTTCTGTGCTTTGTACATTATAAATCTAAAAATTAAAAACTAACATCATTTACAGCATTATGATTATATATGTATTCTATATATATCTACACTCAAACATACATATATTAAGTTGCAATCATNTTGTCAAGATTCACAATGTTTATATCTGTTCTGCAGTGATAATTGTCTTCTGTGCTTTGTACATTATAAATCTAAAAATTAAAAACTAACATCATTTACAGCATTATGATTATATATGTATTCTATATATATCTACACTCAAACATACATATATTAAGTTGCAATCATTAAGTAAAAAGCTAAAATATTTGAAATATGTGGTACTGCCACAGAATCCAAGATATAGATCAAAATGACAGAAGACAAAATTAAACCCAAATATGCTTAATACATTTTAAACATATTATTACATATGTCTATATATAGTAGTATGCAAAATGGCACAATTTTACTTCTGGGTAGTTTTCCAAAGAAAACAAAAAAACTAATTTGAAAATATACATGCACACTTATGTTCACTGAAGTATTATCCACAATATCCAAGAAGTGAAAGCAAACTAAGGGCCCTTCGATAGATAAACGGGTAAACAAGATGTGGTATATACACAATGGAATAAAAGGGAATGAAATCTCATTTCAACAACACAGATAGAGCTAGAGGTTATTATGCCAAGTAAAATAAGTCAGAGAAAGACAGATGCTATAAAATTTCACTTATATGTGGAATCTAAAAAACAATAAGCAAAACAAATAGAAACATAGTCAGAGATATAAACAGATGATTGCTGGAGTGGGAGTGAGTGAAACAGGTGAGGGAAATTGGAGTTACAAACTCCCAGTTGCAGAATAAATGAGTCCCAGGATAAAAATGTACAGAGTGAGGGATATAATCAATAACAAGGTAATATCTTGGCATGGTGACTGACAGATGGTTACCAGACTTAGCATAGTGACTGATCATTTTGTAATGTATATAATTACTAAATCACTATGTTGTACACCAGGAAATAACATAGTATGGTAGGTCAATCATACCTCAAGAAAAACCAACCAAACAAATAGACAAACTCATCGAAAAAGAGATCAGATTTGTGATTACCAGAAGCAGTGGTGGGCGGAAGTAGAAACTGGATGAAGGTGATCAAAAGACACAAACTTCCAATTATAAAATAAATATTAGGGTTGTAATATACAACATGATTAATGAATTAATCATGCTGTATGTTATATATGAAAGTTGTTAAGAATAAATCCTGAGTCCTCATCACAAGGAAAAATATATATTTTTTAAATTTCATATCTATATGAGATGATGAATGTTCATTAAACTTAAAGTGATAATCATTTCATGATGTGTATAAGTCAAATTATTATGCTTTATACTTTAAATTCATACAGTTGTTGTTGTTTAGTCGCTAAGTCGTGTCTGACTATTTGTGACCCCATGGACTGTAGCCTGCCAGGTTTCTCCGTCCATGGGATTTTCCAGGTGAGAATATTGGAGTAGGTTGCCATTTCCTTCTCCAAAACTTATACAGTACTGTATGTCAGCAATGGCACCCCACTCCAGTACTCTTGCCTGGAAAATCCCATAGACAGAGGAGCCTGGTGGGCTACAGTCCATGGGGTTGCTAAGAGTTGGACACGCCTGACCGACTTCACTTTTCACTTTCATGCACTGGAAAATCCCATAGACGGAGGAGCCTGGTGGGCTGCAGTCCATGGGGTCACTAAGTGTCGGACACGCCTGGCCAACTTCACTTTTCACTTTCATGCACTGGAGAAAGAAATGGCAACCCACTCCAGTATTCTTGCCTGGAGAATCNTGGGGTTGCTAAGAGTTGGACACGCCTGACCGACTTCACTTTTCACTTTCATGCACTGGAAAATCCCATAGACGGAGGAGCCTGGTGGGCTGCAGTCCATGGGGTCACTAAGTGTCGGACATGCCTGGCCAACTTCACTTTTCACTTTCATGCACTGGAGAAAGAAATGGCAACCCACTCCAGTATTCTTGCCTGGAGAATCCCAGGGACAGGGGAGCCTGGTGGGCTGCCGTCTATGGGGTCGCACAGAGTCGGACACGACTGAAGCAACTTAGCAGCAGCAGCAAGTATAATTTCAAATATGTGAGGCAAAATACTATACACAGTTTTGAAACCAGGTAACCATTAACAAGGGCCTCCCTGGTGGCTCAGACAGTGAAGAGTCTGCCTGCAATATAGGAAACCTAGATTTAATCCCTGCGTTGGGAAGATCCCCTGGAGGAGGCCACGGCAATCCATTCATGTATTCGAAAATCCCATGGATAGAGGAGCCTGGCAGACTACAGACCATGGGGTCGCATAGAGTCAGACACCGTTGAGCAACTAACACACAGAAACAACCATTAACAAAACCACTGAATTACAAGCCTACATCATAACTTATATGAAAGTGAAATCCAACTAGGTTAAAACATAGATGTAAAAAATAAAAATGAAGAATTATTTTGACATGTAAATAATAGATAAATCTCAACTGTATTAGTTAAGAAAATTAAGTTGTATAATAATGCAAACATTTATATAAAATTGAAAATTCCAATAGTATTTATTTTCATATATTTTTATTTTATATATTTTATATTTGTGAACAAGAAAAATGCACACAAATTTCAGGAAAGGGATTGTATGTAAGTTGGGGAAAGACTGGAATCAAAAAGTACAAAGAGGAATCCAGCTGCCCTCAAAGGAAGGACACCTGAAACAAATTCCTCGGAATGTTAATTGAGACAGATTTGACAAGAGCCCATAGTGTCTACACAGGTGTTCATTATAATCCATGTACTGCTCTTAATTTGTGTAATAGTTCAAATAATAAATATGATGGAGATATAGCAATAAAAATAGCTAGTTTTAATTAAACCTTTCAGTGTATCTATTAGTATTTTATTTTAACTACATTTTGTCACTGTCTACCATTTAAAATAAAAACTTTATCTACATATTCTTAAATGATGAAATTATAAAATAGAGACTAACTTGCACAAGTGTGAATAGTCTCATTATGGCTATCTGGTGTCTGAATCTACATTATAAAACATTCTGTCAAATGACCTCTCTATGAAATATTCAAGGAAAGTTTTTCTAAACATGACACAAAACTCAAGAACTGTGAATAGAAGATTAATATATTTTGACTGTGTAAAAACTTAAATTTCTGTATGCCAATATTATGCTTCCCTGGTGGCTCAATGGTAAAGACCCCACCTGCCAAGGCAGGAGATGCAATTTGATCCCTGGTCAGGAAGATGCCCTAGAGATGGAAACAGCAACCCATTCCAGTATTCTTGCTTAGGAAATCCCATGGACAGACAAGCCTGGAGGGGCCACAGTCCATAGGGTCACAAAAAGAATCAGATACAACAACTAGACAATATCAATGCCAAAATTACCACAAACAAATAACTAAAGAGTATCTTTTTAAAAAAAAAAAAAGTCAACTGTGTCAAGGTGTATAGTTGTTGTTCAGTTGCTCAGTTGTGTCCAACTCTTTGCGACCCCATGGACTGCAGCACGTCAAGTTTCCCTGTCCTTCACCATCTCCTGGAGTTTGCTTAGACACACATTCATTGAGTCGGTAATGAGGTACATAGTTCACGCTCCATTCTGAGTGTATGTCTGATGGCTTTTGTTGGCTGTAAACCTTATAACCACCACCATATTCAAGATGATTCCATTATTCAAGAAAGTTTTCTTCTGCTCGTTTTCAGTTAATTATTCCCTTATCCTGACATCAGCCGTTTACCCTGACCCCAAGCAACTAATCTGCTTTCTGTTACTGAAATGAGATTAACCTTTTGTAGAAGTACATGTAAATGGAATCATATGGTATATACTCTTTTGTCTGGCTTTTTAACTTCATGTTTTTGAGATTCATCCATGTTGTTGTATGTATCCAGTAATTCATTTCTTTTTATTGCAGATAGTATTTTGCTATTATATCATAATTTATCTATCTTGATCATGAACAGTTTGGGTTGTTTTGAAGATTTTAGCTATTATAAAGAAATCCATTACAAATATTCCTATATAAGTCTTTGTGTAGACATAGCCTTTGTTGTGACTCTTTAAAAATTTAAATTTCTATATGCCACAATTGGGCTTCCCTGGTGGGTCAGTGGTAAAGAACCCACCTGCCAGTGCAGGAGAAGCAGTTTTGATCCCTGGGTCAGGAAGATGCCCTAGAGAAGTAAAAAGCAACCCACTCCAGTATTCTTGCTTGGGAAATCCCATGGACAGAAGAGCCTAGAGGGGCTACAGTCCATGAGGTCACAAAAAGTGTCAGATACTACTTAGCAACTAAACAATATCAATGCCAAAATTACCACAAACAAATGATTAGAGGAAAGAGTATCCTCTTTTGGAGGACATCTATTTTCATTTATTTTAGGTAAATATCTGGAAAGTGGAAAGGTTAAGTGATATGCTAGTATGTGTGAGAGTGTTAGTCGCTCAGTCATGTCTGACTCTTTGTGACCCGCAGACTGTAGCCCACCAGGCTCCGCTGTCTATAGAATTCTCTAGGCAAAAATACTGGAGTGCATAGCCATTCCCTTCTCCAGGGGAATCTTCCTGACCCAGGGATAGAACCCGGTTCTCCTGCATTGTATGCGGATTCTTTACCATCTGAGCCACCAGGGAAGCCCTAAGTGATATACTAGAAGTATGTTCAACTTTATAAGAAAGGTACAAATTGTTTAACAAAGTCATTGCACCACTGGACATTTCCATCAGCAAGTCTTAAGCATTCCTATCAACACTTGGTATTGTCAGTGTTTCTAATTTTGGTCACTCTAATGGTTGTTTAATGATATCCCATGGTGGGTTTATGTTGCATTTCCTGATAACTAATGATGTTAAGCATATTTTATGTGCTTGTTGAGCATTCACATATCTTTCTGTGAAATACTTTTCAAATATTTTGCCTATTATTTAATTAGGTGATTTGTCTTGTCGTTGAGCTGCAAGTGTTCTTTATACACATCTTATATATACACTGGCAAGCAGATTCTTTACCACTGAGCCATTGGGGAAGACCTCAGATTTATTTTTAGCAGCAGCAGCAGCAGGATGATCTGAAGTAACCTTTGTTCTAGGTTTAATTGAGCCTTACTATTAGTTCTTTGATTTTATTGATCAGAATTTTGTAGTTTTCTTCATGTAGATCACATTGTTACATATTTTGTTAGATTTATACCTAAGTATTTTTATTTGTTTGGGTAATAATGCTTTTAAGGTGAAAACTTGTATTTACACAAAAACCTGTATACAAATGTTTATATCAGTTTTATTCATAATTGCCAAATTGGGAGCAACTGATACATACTTAAGTAGGTGAACTGATAAATTAACTGTAGTACATCTAGATAATAGAATAATATTCAGTGCTAAAAATAAATGAGCTATCAAGCCATGAAAAGACATGAAGGAACATTAAAAGCATACTACTTAGTAAAAGATGGAGAAGGAAATGGCAACCCACTCCAGTATTTTTGCCTGGAGAATCTCATGGACAGAGGAGCATGGTAGGCCACAGTCCATGGGGTTGCAATAGTCAGACATGACTTAGCAACTGAACCACCACCACCACTTTAAAAGAAGGCAATATAAAGACGATACATATTGTAGGATCCCAACTATATGACATTCTGAAAAAGCAAAACTGTGGAGACATGGAAAGATCAGTGTTGCCAAGAGGTGACTTTGTTGAGGGAAAGATGAATAGATAGAACACAGAGTTTTTAGGGCAGTGAAAATACTCTGTATGATACCATTATGATGGCTACATATCATCAGACATTGTCGAAACCAATTGCATGTACAAAACTAAAGTGAACTCTAATGTAAACTATGGCCTTTGGGTGACTATTATTTGTCAATATAAATTCATCAATTAAAAAAACCCAAGTGTTAAAAGTCTTCCTGGTTGCAATACAGAAAACTTTTTTGTTCTCTTTGAAAGTCATGTTTCTATTAGACACAATTCTTTCAAGTTCCTATTCACTATTATTTTAAAGGATTACAAGTTTGACTCCACTGAAAATACAATAATGTTAAATGTTTATGCTACTGCATATTTGTAGCAGTCTATTTATTTTTACTCATGGTTCCTGTCATTAATGGTACATAATAAGTATGCAAGATATATGTGGAGACTACAGTGGCCATACTGATAGTGATTTTGTTCTTATCCATGGAAACTATGAGTCCAGACACAGTGAATAACTGGAGAGGAGAGGAAGCATAGCTCCTTGACCATTTAGCCCTTGAAGGGTGTTTATGTTCTACTGAAGCCCCAACAAAGATCAGATTTTAAGTTATTATTTCTTTCCTTCTTCTCTAGCCTTACAAATATGTCAAAATCTCTTACGTCACTAGAGCATAATTTACCACGGTCACTCCATCTGATTCACTCTCATGAGCTAGTCTGCAAGGAAAGTCACCACGCTGGGACTGGGAAATACACTGTAAAGCAATCCAAGCCCATAGACGGCAGCCCACAGGCTCCCCAGTCCCTGGGATTCTCCAGGCAAGAACACTGGAGTGGGGTGCAGCTGCCTTCTCTGAATCCAAGCCGTAACACAACTATTTTAGTTTAGAACTATGAGATTAAATAGGTGTCCTTGTTCTCCTTATTTGAGTCCTCTATGTGTTCCTTCCATCATTTGTGTACATTCATTTCTCCCCGTTAAGCTCAAACTTTCTTTAAGTTCCAGGAAAGAAACTTAAAGGTTTCCATTCTTCTCCCAAGGTATATAACCTCCTCTAATATCAATGACACTTTTACCAAAGTTAATAAAACTTACAAAGAAGTCAAGATTATCTAGTTCAGTTCAGTTCAGTCGCTCAGTCGTGTCCGACTCTGCGACCCCATGAATTGCAGCACGCCAGGNTCTGCTCTGGGGGCTGTGCAAGCTCTATGTTGATCGTTTCTCAGTTTCTGGGATAGGAATTGTGTGTTTTGTATCCTTTGTATGTCATGTGTTAGGCAAATAGTTTGTGCAGTCGGTATTTTTGGTACTTGTTAGTCAATTGAGAGTCTGTTTTCGTCAGAAGAATCTTCAGCAGTAAAGTCAGTGGTCCTAGTGAGGCCTGTTTGGGAGGGATCGGAAGTCCGCTGGTATGGCTCTGCCTCCAAGACTGTTGCTCTGGTCTTTCCCATCCTCAGGGTTTACCTTCCCAGTGTGGAGGTCAAGGTGCAGCAGCATCTTTACTGCCCTTCTGATCCTTTTAAGAGCAGAGCTTTGAGGTTCTTTAGCTTCATGGTGTTTGAAATTCGTGTATTAGGGGTGGTGGAAAGCCTGCCTGTGCCTTTGCGTGGCTGCTCATGGTTTGTGGTGTCTGACCAGGCTTTGTCGGGGTGGCCGGGCCGGGTGAGAGCCACCCGAGTGGCTTCCCAGTCGTCTGCCCCCTGCCTGGAAAAATGGCTCCTCCGGGTGGTGAGGCCAGAGGTGGCCCAAGTGCTCGGGTCTGGGGAGGGGTCGTTTAAATGTGAACATCTAATGCAGCTTGCTGTTAGGATCCTGACCTCTTCACGTTCTGTTCGGAGCGGTTGAGAAAGCTCGGCGGCTAATAAGGTGGTAGAATGCGTCGTCACAAGCAGGCTGACGTCTGAAGACAGGAGGGCACGGTCGTCCGGTGTTCTCTGAGCTCTTGTGCGGCCTCCTCTTCCAGGCAGGACGCTGGAAGCCGTGGTCAGGGGCCGGGGGGGTGCTCCATCTGCCAGCCTGTGAAGGTGTGTGTTTATGGTTGGGATTTCACTGTGAGGTTAGGGAAAGATTGAACACACAGCAGGATGATAAAGCTAGATGTGGTTGTTTTGATTGTTTAAACATTTCTTTATAACTGTTAAGTATTATTTACATATTTATGTACTTAAAATCCTTTTAAATTTACTTGATGTATTAATAAATGTGTTTTATCAGAATTGTAGTTTTTCATTCTGGGTTTTAGCCGATAATAGTCAGCTGTTTATCCCAACCAATGAAAGCTCAATTTCAGCAATTAGAATTTTTCCGTAGTTGAGGAAGTTTTTTTCTTTTCCCTTTAATGTATGTAGCCCTGAGGACGTGGAGAAGGCAATGGCTACCCACTCCAGTACTCTTGCTGGCAAATCCCATGGATGGAGGAGCCTGGTGGGCTGCAGTCCATAGGGTCGCTAGGAGTTGGACATGACTGAGTGACTTCACGTTCATGCGTTGGAGAAGGAAATGGCAACCCACTCCAGTGTTCTTGCCTGGAGAGTCCCAGGGACGGGGGAGCCTGGTGGGCTGCTGTCTGTGGGGTCGCACAGAGTCGGACATGACTGAAGCGACTTAGCAGCAGCAGCAGCAGCCCTGAGGACACAGAGCAGGCACACTCTGAGGGGAGCAGCCGCCCGCTGCCTCTTGAGGCTGGAGGCGCCTCTGGGCGGGCTGGCCTGCCCTCCCCTCCCTCGGGCCTGTCCCTCTGCATGGCCGCCGGGCGGGGCCTCCAGGCCAGCTCTCCTCTGTATTTCTTAGTGCTCCCTCATCTAGTTTCCACTTGCTTTGATTTCTTAGGGAGATGACAACACCTTTCATGTCCCTCGCCCCCCTTTTATTTTTGCAAGCCTCCAGGGGTGTGTGTGTGTCAGGGTGGGCGAGTGGAGGGTGGTGGAAGAGGGGCGGTGGTGGGGTTTCTTCTCTGACCTTGTGGGAGGGGGCCTGGAGTGTGAGTTAAGAGAATCCCTCTGCACGGTGCCTTTGAGTTTACTTGAAGGGTGCTCAGCAGTTAGCCTTTGTTGCCTTCCGTGGAAGGTTTGGCCTTGCTTGGGCTCTGTGGCTCCCACGAGGACCATCGGTCAAGCTCTGAGTGGCAGCCAGCCTGGACCTGAAGTGTTGGTGCCAGTGGTCCTTTCCAATCACGTGTTGCCCCTTTGTGTGTGCACATCAGGAACAGTGGTGCTGGGGCCCGGTGCCCTCTTCAGCCTGGGGACGGGACTCAGGAGCACAGAAGGGGGGAGGCGGCCCTTCCTGGCCCTGTGCCATCTGCTGGCGATGCCACGTCTTCCTGAGGGATGGGGAATGGACTGTCGTGCAGCCAGGTGCCCCGCAGTGCTGCTCAGCTCGCAGGACAGTTCTTGGGGACTCGTGGCACCCCTGAGCCGCATGGCGTGGGCCCCTTTCTCCTGGAGCCTGAGATGGAGCTGCTTTTCTTGGCCTTGACTCGATGGTGCCTTCAGGGGCCTCAGACCAGCATCTCCTGCTCGGCAGCCGGGCAGACTTGCTTCCAGCAGCTGACAGCCTGTGATTTACGGCTAGAGAACATGCCCCGGGGAGGGAAGCTGGTTGCACAGCGGGCAGAAGAGCCGGCTTGGGTGGGTGGTGACTGGAAGGTGTGGTGGTTGAGAGCGATTACTGAGAAATGCGTCTGTTTGCACCTTGTGCTGTGCTGGTTTCTGGAAGAGCAGGAACAGTCATCTGGCCTCAGCTGTGCGTGCTGTATGGTCTTGCCTCTGTGTGGGGTGATTGCCTCAGTGGTCTTCAGCTGGCTCATGTCTTATGCGTCCATGAAAAGTGGGCACCCTCCCCATTTAGTGGCTTGGCTGATGGCTCTCCTGACCATCTAAAGGCAGACTGTTTCTGTGAGCCACTTCCTCCCCTTGCTGAGGGTCACCGTCCTCTGCGCACGCTGGGTTGGACCATGTGTTTTCAGGAGGGAAGGCCGGTGAAGATGGCCCCGTTTCCTGTGGAAAAGGAAACCAGCCAACAAAACCAAAGCCCTGGCCTCTGTGGTTCTTGGTCCTGTTCACCCCTTCTGCCCTTCTGAGTCCGTTCATGGGAGAATCCATAACTCCTGTGACCTTCCCTTCGTGTGTACAGAGTCCGGCCGGTGGCGGCCGTGAAGCTGGTCTGGGGCCAGGAGTAAGGAGAGGGCAGGCCGCACCGCACACCCATTGCTGTCCCTCACCTGCCTCGCATCCCTCCAGCTCTACCATGGTCTCCCCTGGAAGCCAGGCCAGGCCTTCGCACGGAACCCAGACAGCTCACACCCCAACGGTAAAGCTTACGGGACAGACTCACAGCCTCTACACTGCTGAGCTCGTCACCAAGTATAGAAAAAAAAGCGTTTTCAAAGGGGGCGCCTCGTTCTCTACCCCGTAACGTGCTGAGGATTCTCCATGCATGTTGCACACAACACGTTTGCTAGAATTTGTTATGAAGCCATGTGGGCCCGGGGTTTTCTTTCTGGAAAGATTCTTCAGTATTAATTTTTTTTGTTTTGTTACATGATCCAGGTCCATTCAGATTTTCTGTTTCTTAAGTCATTTCTGCTAATTTGGAATCTCATAGTTTGTCACTTTCCTTTGAGTTGTCTTGTTGTCATAAAGTTTATAAAATTCCTTTGTTATCCTTTTGGTTTCTGTGGACTCTTGGGAAGTCCTTGAATTCCTGACTTTATGTATGCATGTTGTATGTGTTGGTGTGCACCTGTGTGTGTATATTAAAATACACAACCACACACACTTGTGTTGTTGAACTGTTTTAAATCACTCTTCTGCCTCTGAATACGTCAGTGGGTGTTCCACATAATCAGCACACTGTTTTTGAGGACTAGATTTTTAAAACAAAAGTTTTTTTCCCCACATGGTAATAATTCTTTTTTGTAACTTATGTTTTAACTGGAGGAAAATTGCTTTTCAGTATTGTGTTGGTTTCTGCCGAAAGTGAAAGTTGCTCAGTCATGTCCGACTCTTTGCAACCCCATGAACTATACAGTCCATGGAATTCTGCAGGCCAGAATACTGGAGTGGGTAGCCTTTCCCGAATCCAGGGCTCTTCCCAACTCAGGGATTGAACCCAGGTCTCCCAGTATGCAGGCAGATTCTTTACCAGCTGAGCCACAAGCAAAGCCCAAGAATACTGGAGTGGGTAGCCTATCCCTTCTCCAGCGGATTTTCCTTACCCAGGAATCGAACTGGGGTCTCCTGCGTTGCAGGCGGATTCTTTGCCAACTGAGCTATCAGGGAAGCTTCTGCCATACAGCAATGCAAATTAGCCATAATTAATACATATATCACCTCCCTCCCCTCTCTGCATCCAACGTGTCTAGGTCATCACAGAGTGCCAGAGTGCCAGACTGGGATCCCTGTGTTCTCACCAGCTATCTGTTTTATATGTATCAATATATATGTTGATGTGTGTGTGTGTGTGTCTCCACATGTATATGTAGCCTGCATGCCTGCTAACTTGCTTCAGTCACGTCCAACTCTTTGTGACCCTGTGGACTGTAGCCCGCCAGGCTCCTCTGTCCATGGGATTCTCCAGGCAAGAATGCTGGAGCGGGTTGCCATTCCCTCTCATATGTGTAGATATGTATGCTGATGCTACTTTCCCCGTTCTATCCCGCACTCGCCTTCCCCCACTGTGTCCACTGGTCTGTTCTCTGTATGTCTGTCTTCATCCCTTCCCTCCAGATAGGCTCTTCAGTACCATTTTTCTAGATTCGCTATGTATGCGTTAGTATAGGAGATTTTCCTTCCTGAATTCCTTCACTTTTGCAGGTTCATCTCCCTCACTAGAACTGGCTCAGACTTGTCCTTTTTCGTGCCCACATGGTAGTGCTTCTGATGGTAGGAGCACCTGGAAGAGAACGGAGGGTGGGCACTTTGAGCTCAGTGGTGCCCAGTGTGCATTCGTGTCTGCTCACCTGGCTGTGTCTGCCCGCCCTGCCGCCCTGTGTGGCGGGATCTCCGCTCTTGCCACCCGGGCTCAGCGTGCAGCTTGGTGGGGGGCAAGGTTCAGAGCTGTCAGTGGGTCTGGTGCTTCAGAAGTTGAGACCGTCAGTCTTCCTGGTGGTATTTTCTACATCACTTCCTAGAGCTGTTGGCACGCTAGGGTGTGCTTCATGGTTTTATAAAATTTCGGCAAAATTTGTGTTAGCAGTTATTCTTATACCAGGACATTTATTTGTGTTTTGAAGTGTATACTTGCTCTCACTTGGAAAGTCGGTTGAGACCTGAGTGGTTTTCGTAACTTTGTGCTTGTCATGGTTTTCATAACCCAGAGGCTCCGGTTTTCTGTGCAGCCGCACTGGCCGTGGGGATGGCCTTGTGCTCCGAGGACAGAGGGGAGGTGGTATGTGTCCATGGTGCGCTGGGCCAGCCCTGAGCACCCCGCACCCCTTCCCCCCAGCCCTGCTCTGCTTGGAGGAGAAGCCGGACCCTCAGTGAGGCCCCATCCTTGGCCGGGCACTCTGTCCTGGTTTGTATGTGAGGCACTTCAGAGCTGAGACCACCATGGCCAGGTGATTGTTACGAACGCTGACATTTAGTTTTTTAAAGTTAGCGGTTTCTAACAGCGGTGTGTCCTGTAAGCTTTATTGTTGGGGTCTGAACTGTCTGGGTCCCGTGTGAAGACCTGGCCTGGCTCCCTGGGGAGGCCAAGGTAGAGCTGGAGGGCTGCGAGGCAGGTGAGGGCTGGCAGTGGGCTGCGAGGTGCGGCCTGCCCTCTCCCTACTCCCGGTCCCAGACCAGCTCCACGGCCACCAGCTTGGGCCTCTGTCCTTCTGAGCCAGTCCACTGGGCCCATCCTGGCAGTCTGGGCGGGAGGCTGACGGCCAGCATTGAGAGGGTTGCTCTTGTGGCCGCTGCTGCTGGAGCAGGGTGCAGAGTGCTATGCCCGGGGCCGTGGGTGGCTCATCTGGGGGCTTCCACATCCTGTTGAGACTCATCTGGCTGCTGGATGATTTCCTCTTTCCTTTCCACAGAGCCACCTCCCTGACTGCTTCCAAAGTTCACTAGGAAGAAGCTTGGGGATCTGGGCGACTTTCCCACCTGTCATAAATCCAGATTGTAAAGGCAAAGATTTCAAATGTTTGGGGAGTGGTTTACCAGTCCTGAAATGGGTATATTTCAGATGTGACCTGTGGATGACTGGGGGTCCTTCTCCATGTCACAGAGGAGCAAAGTGCCCTGAACTTCCCAGTCTGATGGCTGGCTCATGGTTTTGGGGTTACCTTGATGGGAAGAGAAGGGTAGAAAGTGCAGAGGAGAGCGCGACTTCTGCCGAGGGGCTTGGCAGCAGAGGTACAGAGCAGGGCTGGCGTGGCAAGGATGTTGTCCCACGAGCTGGGACATGGTGGTGGAGCTGTGGGCTGCTGGCTGGGAGGTTCCTTGGTGCTTTGAGTACTGGAATGTCTTGGGCCTGTGGGTCTGAGCCCCTGTGGCCTGTTCTGTGTGCCTGCCTTGGGCATCCAGGGCTCCCAGGTGGTTGGTCTCCACATGAAACGCCACCGACTAAGTGTCTGGGATGGTGTCACTCTCTTTATCTCAACTCAATGTAGCTCGTTGGCCGGCAGGACCTGGTGTTGGGGGGACAGGGTCCAGGGAAGTCAGGCCCACGTACCTTCAGATGGTCTAAGAAGCGGTCTCCTGTGCCAGCTAAATGCTATTCCTGAAGGAGGAGGAGTTCCTTAGCTATTTTCTTAAAGGCGTTCAGCTTTAGAGCTCTTCGTTTAAGGGCTTGGGTACCTGTGTGAATTACCACAAGTCTTGCAGACTTGCTTCCCTGGTGGCTGAGATGGTAAAGAATCCGTCTGCAATGTAGGAGACCTGGGTTCGATCCCTGGGTTGGGAAGATCCCCTGGAGAAGAAAATGGCAACCCATTCCACTGTTCTTGCCTGGAGAATTCCATGGACAGAGGAGCTTGGCGGGCTACAGTCCATGGGGCCACAGAGAGTAGGACACGACTGAGTGACTGACACTTTCACTTTGCAGACTTGAAAACAGAGCGTAAAATTTCAGGTTGAGGACCTCAGGGTTTTGATGTTTTGATGGCCTGCTGGCCCCACGTATGTGCGATGCAGGAGGGGCCCTTTCTCCTTTGCTGACTCAGGTTGAGGATGAGTTTGTGGGAGCCTTAGCTTTGTGTGGGATAATTCAACCTGTAGTTCTTATCCTTTGTTACCTTCAGTTACACGCCGGTCCTGGAAACCTGGTGCGATTCTTTCCTCTCCGTACAGGCCAGCGCCCTTACTTCAACACCGGTGCGTCGGTGAGCCCCGCCTCAGTCTGCGTCCCTGGTTTATGCTGCCCACTCGGAAGATTTTCAGTCTTGTAATTTCTTTCTTGTATAGCAAATCTTGTTACTCATGGCGAGTGTTTAGGATAAAAATTTTGGAAGATTGCAACTAGTTATTTTGATAATTTATGTTTTAAATTTGTAAAGGTTTTTGTGATATTTTAATAGTTTTTTTTTTTTTTTTAAGGCACAAATATTTAAACATGGAAAACGTGAAGACTGTTTACCCTACGGTAAGATTTATTTGTAACAGAGAATGTGTTTGTGACATGAGTTTGCCCAAATTCTGATCAAATGTGTCTCACTAAGTTTATTCATAGGCACAAAAATTTGTGACTTGCTGTATTTGGATGTTGTCACAATTTTTTTTTTTTTGGTCTACTGTGTGTGTATGTGTGTGCGTGCGTGTGTAAGAGAGTGTATGTGTGAATAATCTAACTCTGGTCTCAGGCCTTGAACGGGAGGAGGTCTGGATTCCTGACGGACAGGTCTCGATCCTGGGGACTTGGAATGTAGACCTGGCCCCGAGGTCTTCAGCTTACTTCTTGGGAGCCCAGCCGCATTCTTGCTGGCACCATGGCTACATCATTTGCCCTTTTCGTCTCATTCTCTTAATTTTAGATTAAACTTCAACTTATGAAAACCTATATAGTCATTCTTGCTGCAGGAAAGCTTACTACCTGGAACAAGAGAAGTTTCTTAGTCTGTGCGTTAGAAGATGCGTGGGTCAGATTTGGGCAGTAGAGTCTGTTTCTTTCTTGACATTTTCATCATGGGACATTTCATATACACAACGGAAGAGACACTGGTGTAGTGGGCGCTCATGTGTCTATCACAAGCCTCAGGTTTCTGATGCAGGGGCATCCTGTCTCCTCCATGCTTCCCCTCACACACCATCCCCCCAGCCCCAGACACCCTGTCATCCCACTGGCATCTGTTCACTCTTTTAAGAAACGTTTTCTTGATGTCATGGTCACACCTGAGAACGTGAGCAGTCAACACTCAGCATCATCGCGTTTGTCTTCAACAGACTTGCACACGCAGACCCCGAGTGCATCTTGAGTTACTGTCAGTTGTACCCAGGCTGGTCACTGTATGACGTTTGGGTCTTTTGGGGAGTTACCCAGAAGCCATCACAACTTGGCTTGGAAACCGCCCTGCTCTTGTCTCAACATGAAACATGGTCTCGTGTGCTCTCCTCGCCTCCGCCTTCTCTGACGCTCTCCTTATTGCCCTGACCAGCCTTAGTGGCAGGGGGGCCTGATCCCACCGCTCCCGTGGTTGTGGAGATGCCTCCCGGTTCTTACAGCCTCACACCGAAGTCTGTCTGCATGGTCCTCATGGCCCTTAGTGTGTGCTCCAGCCGCCATGCACGCACCCAGGCCCTCTGCTCAAGTTGCTCCTCCCTCCCTGGGCTCCTCTGCGTTCCACCTCTGGGTGCCTGGTGGAGCAGGTCCAACTCCAATGCGCTTAGTAAATGACATGAGGTGAAGGGGTGTTTATGAAGCAGAGCTCAAGGGGTACAGCGTAGACGTAGGCCTTCTCAATGATTTGGAGGAGGGGGGCCCGGGAAGTGTCTGGCTTTGATGTTGTGCGTGTCAGGTCGGGTTGGTGGGTTCGGGAGATCACACAAACCCTCCCCAGCAAACTGAGCAGGATGTTCTGTGTTTGCAGCTGCCACCGTTCTCCAGTGCCTGGACAGCTGCAGGCTCCCCGACAGCAACCAGACCTTGCTCCGGAAGCTCGGGGTGAAGCTCGTGCAGCGGCTGGGCCTGACCTTCCTGAAGCCCCGGGTGGCCAGATGGAGGTTGGTGGACGGAGCAGCGACCGTGCAGCCAGGGTGTCTGGAGGCTGGCGTGGGGCCCGGGGCTTCAGGCCTCTGGGCACAGTGGGCTCATCATGTGTCCTCCTGCTTTCATTCTTTTCCCCCAGTCTCAAGAGCGTTTCTGATTTTGAAAGGAACAGCTTTTCTTTGGGTAATTTTCTGACTTCACATCTTCCAGGTAGAATTTTGAAGTGGGGCTGGTGAGAGGGAAAGCTTGCCTCTTGTTCTGAAAGTGCCTGTCCTGTGTAGGGCCGCGTCACTGGCGGGTCACACCGCAGGGGAAGCTCTGTTCTGGTCATTTCAGTCTGGGTTTCAGGCTCACTCTTCAGGGTTTACTCAGAGAGAGCTATCTCTTCCTAAGGATGGAGAAGATGTCTTAATGGTCCAAGTGGCTCCCATGGAAACAGCTTGTTTGTTGTGCTGGGGTACTACATTTTTAACAGTCTTCAGTATTTTTTTTTAAATTAAATCATTTATTTTAATTGGAGGCTAATTACTTTACAATATTGGAGTGGTTTTTGCCATACGTTGTCTTGAATCAGCCATGGGTGTACATGTGTTCCCCATCCTGAACCCTCCTCCCACCCAGCCTTCAGTTTGATTTCAAGTATTAATATGTTTGTTTTGGGAGGAATTATTTGATTATGAGGAATCATTGATTATGTTTGCAGTTACAGGAGATTGCAGAGAAGTGTGTTACATATTAGGGATGTTTTACTGAAATATCTTTTGAGTATTCTGCAGAGCATAAGTATGTTCTGTAAGTTGCTTATGAGACTAATATTAGTGTCTTCTTTCCAGATGCTGTGAAAGATTAACATTCTGTACTGTGTTAGCGTTCCCCTGAGAAATAGAACCAGTGTGGGAGTGGGTATGTGGGTATGTGTGTTAAGAGACACAAGGAATTGGCTCGTGGTTGTGAGTGTCCAGATCTGGTAGGCTTAGAGACGCAGCAGGAGCTTATGTTTCAGTCTGAATCTGAAGGCAGCAAGAATCCCTCCCTGAGGGGAGAGTGATCCAGCCTGTGGTCCCTGGGCCTTCACCGGACCGGGCAAGGCCCACCACACTGGGGAGAGCAAGCTGCTTTACTCAGCCCACAAGGTAAATGTCTATCTCACCTAGAGTCACCGACAGAGACACACCCAGAATAACGTTTGAATAAATATCTGGGCCCTGTGACCCGGCCAACTTGGCACATTCGAGTGGACCGCCACAAGTACTCTAGGCGTTGACTCGGGAAGGAGAGGAATTCAGCATCACACTTATGTTGTTCAGGCTGTACCTCCCTGTTCACTGAGTGTGATTGTTAAACGTGGTGGCTTCAGTCTTCCGTCCTGTTGTCTGCTTTCTCTCTCTTCCATCTTTTCATTTTATCCCCTCTGATGCACTTTCACATTCTCTTGTAGATCCATTCCCTTTTTGGTCATTATCCTCTTAGGAGGAGTGAGTCTGTCTGGCAGGCGGGTAACTGGGTGCACTGCCGCCTCTTGCTCGCTTGCTATCTGCCTAGGCCTGGTCAGTTCCTCCCACTGGGATGCGGCCCTTGCCCCCGCAGCAGCTGCTCGTGTCTACATGTGGCCTTTCAGTCCCTNAGTTTTTTTTTTTTTTTTAAGGCACAAATATTTAAACATGGAAAACGTGAAGACTGTTTACCCTACGGTAAGATTTATTTGTAACAGAGAATGTGTTTGTGACATGAGTTTGCCCAAATTCTGATCAAATGTGTCTCACTAAGTTTATTCATAGGCACAAAAATTTGTGACTTGCTGTATTTGGATGTTGTCACAATTTTTTTTTTTTTGGTCTACTGTGTGTGTATGTGTGTGCGTGCGTGTGTAAGAGAGTGTATGTGTGAATAATCTAACTCTGGTCTCAGGCCTTGAACGGGAGGAGGTCTGGATTCCTGACGGACAGGTCTCGATCCTGGGGACTTGGAATGTAGACCTGGCCCCGAGGTCTTCAGCTTACTTCTTGGGAGCCCAGCCGCATTCTTGCTGGCACCATGGCTACATCATTTGCCCTTTTCGTCTCATTCTCTTAATTTTAGATTAAACTTCAACTTATGAAAACCTATATAGTCATTCTTGCTGCAGGAAAGCTTACTACCTGGAACAAGAGAAGTTTCTTAGTCTGTGCGTTAGAAGATGCGTGGGTCAGATTTGGGCAGTAGAGTCTGTTTCTTTCTTGACATTTTCATCATGGGACATTTCATATACACAACGGAAGAGACACTGGTGTAGTGGGCGCTCATGTGTCTATCACAAGCCTCAGGTTTCTGATGCAGGGGCATCCTGTCTCCTCCATGCTTCCCCTCACACACCATCCCCCCAGCCCCAGACACCCTGTCATCCCACTGGCATCTGTTCACTCTTTTAAGAAACGTTTTCTTGATGTCATGGTCACACCTGAGAACGTGAGCAGTCGACACTCAGCATCATCGCGTTTGTCTTCAACAGACTTGCACACGCAGACCCCGAGTGCATCTTGAGTTACTGTCAGTTGTACCCAGGCTGGTCACTGTATGACGTTTGGGTCTTTTGGGGAGTTACCCAGAAGCCATCACAACTTGGCTTGGAAACCGCCCTGCTCTTGTCTCAACATGAAACATGGTCTCGTGTGCTCTCCTCGCCTCCGCCTTCTCTGACGCTCTCCTTATTGCCCTGACCAGCCTTAGTGGCAGGGGGGCCTGATCCCACCGCTCCCGTGGTTGTGGAGATGCCTCCCGGTTCTTACAGCCTCACACCGAAGTCTGTCTGCATGGTCCTCATGGCCCTTAGTGTGTGCTCCAGCCGCCATGCACGCACCCAGGCCCTCTGCTCAAGTTGCTCCTCCCTCCCTGGGCTCCTCTGCGTTCCACCTCTGGGTGCCTGGTGGAGCAGGTCCAACTCCAATGCGCTTAGTAAATGACATGAGGTGAAGGGGTGTTTATGAAGCAGAGCTCAAGGGGTACAGCGTAGACGTAGGCCTTCTCAATGATTTGGAGGAGGGGGGCCCGGGAAGTGTCTGGCTTTGATGTTGTGCGTGTCAGGTCGGGTTGGTGGGTTCGGGAGATCACACAAACCCTCCCCAGCAAACTGAGCAGGATGTTCTGTGTTTGCAGCTGCCACCGTTCTCCAGTGCCTGGACAGCTGCAGGCTCCCCGACAGCAACCAGACCTTGCTCCGGAAGCTCGGGGTGAAGCTCGTGCAGCGGCTGGGCCTGACCTTCCTGAAGCCCCGGGTGGCCAGATGGAGGTTGGTGGACGGAGCAGCGACCGTGCAGCCAGGGTGTCTGGAGGCTGGCGTGGGGCCCGGGGCTTCAGGCCTCTGGGCACAGTGGGCTCATCATGTGTCCTCCTGCTTTCATTCTTTTCCCCCAGTCTCAAGAGCGTTTCTGATTTTGAAAGGAACAGCTTTTCTTTGGGTAATTTTCTGACTTCACATCTTCCAGGTAGAATTTTGAAGTGGGGCTGGTGAGAGGGAAAGCTTGCCTCTTGTTCTGAAAGTGCCTGTCCTGTGTAGGGCCGCGTCACTGGCGGGTCACACCGCAGGGGAAGCTCTGTTCTGGTCATTTCAGTCTGGGTTTCAGGCTCACTCTTCAGGGTTTACTCAGAGAGAGCTATCTCTTCCTAAGGATGGAGAAGATGTCTTAATGGTCCAAGTGGCTCCCATGGAAACAGCTTGTTTGTTGTGCTGGGGTACTACATTTTTAACAGTCTTCAGTATTTTTTTTTAAATTAAATCATTTATTTTAATTGGAGGCTAATTACTTTACAATATTGGAGTGGTTTTTGCCATACGTTGTCTTGAATCAGCCATGGGTGTACATGTGTTCCCCATCCTGAACCCTCCTCCCACCCAGCCTTCAGTTTGATTTCAAGTATTAATATGTTTGTTTTGGGAGGAATTATTTGATTATGAGGAATCATTGATTATGTTTGCAGTTACAGGAGATTGCAGAGAAGTGTGTTACATATTAGGGATGTTTTACTGAAATATCTTTTGAGTATTCTGCAGAGCATAAGTATGTTCTGTAAGTTGCTTATGAGACTAATATTAGTGTCTTCTTTCCAGATGCTGTGAAAGATTAACATTCTGTACTGTGTTAGCGTTCCCCTGAGAAATAGAACCAGTGTGGGAGTGGGTATGTGGGTATGTGTGTTAAGAGACACAAGGAATTGGCTCGTGGTTGTGAGTGTCCAGATCTGGTAGGCTTAGAGACGCAGCAGGAGCTTATGTTTCAGTCTGAATCTGAAGGCAGCAAGAATCCCTCCCTGAGGGGAGAGTGATCCAGCCTGTGGTCCCTGGGCCTTCACCGGACCGGGCAAGGCCCACCACACTGGGGAGAGCAAGCTGCTTTACTCAGCCCACAAGGTAAATGTCTATCTCACCTAGAGTCACCGACAGAGACACACCCAGAATAACGTTTGAATAAATATCTGGGCCCTGTGACCCGGCCAACTTGGCACATTCGAGTGGACCGCCACAAGTACTCCAGGCGTTGACTCGGGAAGGAGAGGAATTCAGCATCACACTTATGTTGTTCAGGCTGTACCTCCCTGTTCACTGAGTGTGATTGTTAAACGTGGTGGCTTCAGTCTTCCGTCCTGTTGTCTGCTTTCTCTCTCTTCCATCTTTTCATTTTATCCCCTCTGATGCACTTTCACATTCTCTTGTAGATCCATTCCCTTTTTGGTCATTATCCTCTTAGGAGGAGTGAGTCTGTCTGGCAGGCGGGTAACTGGGTGCACTGCCGCCTCTTGCTCGCTTGCTATCTGCCTAGGCCTGGTCAGTTCCTCCCACTGGGATGCGGCCCTTGCCCCCGCAGCAGCTGCTCGTGTCTACATGTGGCCTTTCAGTCCCTCCTATCAGACTCACACTTCAGTGACTGCCCGGTGTTACATGGGTACCTCTGGATTCTGGCTCTTGGCCTCTTACCTGCTTTCTGATGGCACGTCTGGATCTTAACATGCCTCACAGTTGCCTGAGGATTCAGGGAGACTTATGCAGAATTTGGGGTGCTTTCTCAGGTCCCCTTCCTCTAGTGTCTGTCCCCACTTAGTAGCCATCTCGTCACAATTTTATTTTCCTGCCCGTCAGGACAGTGGCTCTCTGCTTGGGCTCTACTTTCCTGTGCTGTGGTTTAGAAAGTTCCTCTGGGAGGAAGCAGAGGGGACAGTGGGTGCGCCTGAGGGCTTCTCTGCTGTGAGAGCTTGGAGCCTTGCCGAGGGTGTCTTGTGCCTGCCAGCCTTGCTTTATATACTTTGTCTAGGTCTGTGGTTAAGGCGGGAGGGAGAGTCCAATGGCAGCCTGTCTGGTCTCTGGTTGCTGGACAGTGATGAGGACTTTGCCTGTGAGGTGGTGAGCACGTGTCCTCACTGGAGGAGAGCAGCGGCAGAGTCAGCAGTTGTCACCACGTGCCTGCTGCTTGTGGGACGCTTTATGACCACACCTGTGGCGCCTGGTGACCTTCTCCCTGATTCAGTTACCTGTTGCTGCTCTGATTCTTCTGCATTTTTTCCCCCAGCCCAGGCAGTTGTCAGACACACTCTGGGTGGCCTGCAGTCTGGACTCAGTTCGGAACCTGTCTCCGTGGAGACTGCACCAGATCCCACAGATGAAGGGCTCAGTCCCCAAGGCTGTCTCTCCCCTTCAACCCCGCCCCTCGCTGCTTGCCAGCCCCGGTTGTCAACTGTGCTTCTGACAGTTGGGCTACAGGTTGGGAGTTCCCACTGCCCCCTTGTTGGGTTTGATAATTTGCTAGAGTGGCTCACAGAACTCAGAAATATTGTATTTACAGGATGATTGGTTTGTCGCAAAAGGCTCAGGAATAGTCAAGTGGAAGAGATGCCGAGGGCAGGGCTCAGGGAGAGGGCATAGGGCTTCAGTGGGTTTTAATGGAAGCCTCATTGCATAGTCAGAGTTGATTCCGTCACTGGCCATTGGTGGTTGATTGACCTTCCATCCTGGGAACTGCCCCACGGAATCCGAGGCCTCAAGGCCACAGCTAACAGTGTCCAGGTTTCCTCTATCTCCAAAGCCCCAGTTATCTCTTACTGGACTTGGCCTTAGGCTACGGCCCCCAGTCCTCATGCTGTAACTTAGCCTGCCACCGTTTATGCCCCAGGCCCTGTCCTGAGATGGAGCTGCCCCAGAGTCAGGCCCAAGCGTGCCTGCCCGGCTTCCGGGAAGGGAGGCGGTGTGTGTGGGCCTGCTCTGCACAGGCCCTGGTCTGAGTGCTTTGTGCGCATCCTCCCATCTGGCCTCATTTTACAGACAGGGAAACTGAGGCAACCACAGGCTCAGGGACTGTGCAGTCAGACAACTGAGCTGGCCTGTGCTGTGGGACCCTTCACAGCGCCACGGGAGATAATGCTGGTGACCTCAGTATGTGGAGGAGGGGGGTGTGGTGGGCAGGAAGTAGTGAGACCCATTCAGGAGCGGGCTCTGTGGGAGCTGGAGAGGACCAGCGTGGCCCCTGGGGTGCGAGGGCAGTGTCTGGCCGAGGGGCGGGGCGGGACTGCACTCAGCTGGGACCTGGAGGCGGAGCCTATGGAAGTAGGGCCAAGGCCACTGGGCTCGAGCACGACTTTCCTGCCGTCTCAGTAGCGCACATGTTTCTGAGGTCAACCCTCAGACACGTGAGGGCCTCTGAGTCCTCTAGAGGGTGAATCTGTGTTTTGAAGCTCAGATGCGGTGCTCATCTTTCCTTGACAGTCCCTGCTGGCAACTGTTACTGCTCAGTTTCCTTCCTGTCCATCCTGTCCCTGGAAAGCACAGGAAATTTTCATAGTGATGCTATTCATAAATTGCTGATTCAGTCGGGATTTTCTAGCTCCAAGGTGTCCTAGTGGGTCTGAGGTTCATTTGCTCCTTGCAGGTACCAGCGGGGCTGCCGCTCCTTGGCCGAGAGCTTACAGCATTCCGTTCAGAATCCCAGAGAGCCCATGACACGGGCTGAGACCCCCGACAGCGATGGAGAGGATGACGTCCCCGCGGAGGTGGAGAGTGTGATCGGTGAGTGCGGGCTGCCTCATCTCCACCTGCAGGGCACCCAGTTCGACCTCTGGTCTTTGCAGGGTAGGAGGAGAGGCTGGGGGTTCCTGCACCTGCAGTCCCTGTTGCCCTCTGATGCGGCCTAGGTTGCTGTGGTCAGGGTGCACGTGTGTGTACACCTCCACAGGCTCCGTCCTGCCTCTCTGTCCACTTGCTGTGCTGCCTCTGCTCTCCAGCAGGGCTTCCACTGACCGGCCTGCATGGCCTGTTGTGCTCACGAGGCCTCTGTGCAGTCTCTCCTAGCGGCTGACCATTTCCAGGACCCGGTGCCCAGGAGAACTGCTCTCTGCAGCCTCCAGCAGACACTTGTTTTTTCTGGGCCGCCTCCTTCACTGGTGCTGTCTGCCCAGTGCCTGTGAGGATGGGTGGATGGATGTACTTTTTAGGAACTATGGCAGAAGTTGGTCTTAAATGATGATTTGAAAACACACAGGAAGAAATGTCCTTTTCTTGTGATTAGACTTAAGGTTCTTCCTGTAATTCCCTTCATGGTACTGTTTGGAGGGGCGTGCAGGGTGGGTTACCTTAAAGCTGGGAACTGAGAGCTCAGCTCAAATTCCGGGTGCTTCCATGCGGCTCACAGACTGGCCTTCCTGTGTTCTTCCAGAGCAGTTGCTGGTTGGGCTAAAGGACAAGGACACGATCGTGCGGTGGTCTGCGGCCAAAGGGTAGGTGCCCGATTCAGGCTGGGGCTGGGCTAGGGGCTGGCAGCTTATTCCCCAGATACTCATGGGTCTGCTGGATCTTCTTAATCATGAAGAACTTCTTGTGGAATTTGATAGCTGTGGACAGCTCTGAGAGTTTTAAAAGGTAGACTGATTTTTTTTTTCCTAATTTATATTTATTGCTTTATGTCCTAATTTTCAAGAACATTGCTGAGGGTGGTCAGCGGCTCCTTCATTTTCTTGCATTTTTGGCTGGAGTGAGCCACGTTTGCCTTTTTTTAACCTTCAGGTGTTCCTTTTCTTACTCTTCCATGTCTTCATCGCCGTGACCCTCACTTCCTGCCCCCGTGGCCAGGGGTACACCCCTCATATAGGAAGGGGTGCTGCCCAGCCCCACTTAATCCCAGAGTCTGGCATCTCCCCTTTGCTGCGCCTGAGGGAACAGCCAACAGAGGTGCCCAGGCCCACCCAGGTGGGCCAGAGGGGCATGGGGGACAGAGTACAAAGGAAATGGTTATGGGGAAAAGTAAAATTGATNCTTGCTGTGCTGCCTCTGCTCTCCAGCAGGGCTTCCACTGACCGGCCTGCATGGCCTGTTGTGCTCACGAGGCCTCTGTGCAGTCTCTCCTAGCGGCTGACCATTTCCAGGACCCGGTGCCCAGGAGAACTGCTCTCTGCAGCCTCCAGCAGACACTTGTTTTTTCTGGGCCGCCTCCTTCACTGGTGCTGTCTGCCCAGTGCCTGTGAGGATGGGTGGATGGATGTACTTTTTAGGAACTATGGCAGAAGTTGGTCTTAAATGATGATTTGAAAACACACAGGAAGAAATGTCCTTTTCTTGTGATTAGACTTAAGGTTCTTCCTGTAATTCCCTTCATGGTACTGTTTGGAGGGGCGTGCAGGGTGGGTTACCTTAAAGCTGGGAACTGAGAGCTCAGCTCAAATTCCGGGTGCTTCCATGCGGCTCACAGACTGGCCTTCCTGTGTTCTTCCAGAGCAGTTGCTGGTTGGGCTAAAGGACAAGGACACGATCGTGCGGTGGTCTGCGGCCAAAGGGTAGGTGCCCGATTCAGGCTGGGGCTGGGCTAGGGGCTGGCAGCTTATTCCCCAGATACTCATGGGTCTGCTGGATCTTCTTAATCATGAAGAACTTCTTGTGGAATTTGATAGCTGTGGACAGCTCTGAGAGTTTTAAAAGGTAGACTGATTTTTTTTTTCCTAATTTATATTTATTGCTTTATGTCCTAATTTTCAAGAACATTGCTGAGGGTGGTCAGCGGCTCCTTCATTTTCTTGCATTTTTGGCTGGAGTGAGCCACGTTTGCCTTTTTTTAACCTTCAGGTGTTCCTTTTCTTACTCTTCCATGTCTTCATCGCCGTGACCCTCACTTCCTGCCCCCGTGGCCAGGGGTACACCCCTCATATAGGAAGGGGTGCTGCCCAGCCCCACTTAATCCCAGAGTCTGGCATCTCCCCTTTGCTGCGCCTGAGGGAACAGCCAACAGAGGTGCCCAGGCCCACCCAGGTGGGCCAGAGGGGCATGGGGGACAGAGTACAAAGGAAATGGTTATGGGGAAAAGTAAAATTGATGGAGATCAGCCCTGGGATTTCTTTGGAAGGAATGATGCTAAAGCTGAAACTTCAGTACTTTGGCCACCTCATGCTAAGAGTTGACTCATTGGAAAAGACTCTGATGCTGGGAGGGATTGGGGGCAGGAGGAGAAGGGAACGACAGAGGATGAGATGGCTGGATGACCCAGTGGATGTGAGTCTGAGTGAACTCCGGAAGTTGGTGATGAACGGGGAGGCCTGGCGTGCTGTGATTCATGGGGTCGCAAAGAGTCGGACACGACTGAGTGACTGAACTGAACTGAAAATTGATGGACGTGCTGGTGGGCCCTCCCCCGGGAGTTCTGGGTTTCTGTGCCAACTAATTCATGTAGCAAGCACCAGGTAAAGGAGGCTCACGTGGAGGCTTTTGGGTAACTTTGAAGCCCAGAGTCTTGTCTGCTTGGAATGTGATGGGCTGGGAGGGTGAGTCTTCCTGGGGTGCTGCTGGCCGGGACACAACCCAGGCAGGTGACCTTATGGGAGATCTCAGGGATCCCAGTTGGCATCCAGCATGGGGGTGGGACAGCCTGCCGGGCAGACCTTGGTGGCCTGAGCTGGGAGCCTTGACTGTCCGAGACAAACACGTGCTGTGTGCCTCCCCCAGATAACCTGTCCTGTGTTCACGTCAGTGTGATGGGCCCCCTGATGGGGCAGGTGGCCTTTGTGGAACAGACTCCGCCACTTTGCCCTTCTGTGGAGGAAATGACAATCTCTTGGGACGTTCCTAGTGTAGCGTGGGCCCTCGACTGGCTGGCGATGCTGACGTTGCTTTTCCTTTTCAGAATTGGTAGGATGGCCGGAAGACTGCCCAAAGAGCTGGCGGATGATGTGACCGGGTCGGTGCTGGACTGTTTCAGGTGTGTGGGGAGAGCAGAGGGAGGCGTGTTTCTGGGGCATGTGAGGCTGGGACCCAGGACTTCGACTCTTTCTCTGGAGATCTGAACATGGCTGTCATCTCCAGTTGGTTTGGAGCACTTTCTCTCATTAGCTGACTGATATTTTACAAACTTACTAAGAGTTTTAGTGATGCTTTCACCCCAGTGGGTGGACGTGTGCTCTGGGTCCTGGGGGGACAAGCTGGCATGGTGCTGGGGTCTCAGGCCTTCTTGTATTTTCAGTTTGCAGGAGACAGACAGTGCCTGGCATGGCGGGTGTCTGGCGCTGGCGGAACTGGGCAGACGAGGCCTGCTGCTCCCTTCCCGGCTCTCAGACGGTGAGTGCGAAGCTCAGTTTGTGTGTGCACCTTGGGGTGCTCCATCTAGCCCCCTCCTGGCACGGCCCACTCCCTGGAGTGACGCAAGCATTGTGAGTGTTGGAGGAGAGAGCCTTCTAGGCCTGTGTCCTCAGGCTGCTTTCTCACGTAGGCCTTCCCGAGTCCCAGTGTGTCTCCTCCCTTCTGTGCAGTTTCAGTATCCTGTCAGTCCCGATTTGGAGGGTCGTGAGCTCTTGTGGTGTCTGGGATTATCTCGTCCCCCAAAACCAGTTTCACCCTCGTGGGGGTGCTGTCGCCCATTAAGAATGTATGCATGGCCGTGGTTCTCCTGCAGTGACATTACGGTTCCTGGGAGTAAGACTCAGGCCAGCGAGGGGATGGGGAGGGAGCTCGCAGTGGGCCTGAGCAGGGGGACAGCGTGGCGGGTGCAGATGGACTGCTGATTGCGAGGCCTGCGTGTCCTAGCTCTCGGACCCGGCCGCATGGAGGTGCGGCCTGGGGCCAAGGCCACAGGAAGCTTGTCTGTGGTGGTGGGTGGGGATGTCCCTGGGAGCAGCGGTGCCTGTGGATGGAAGAGACGGATATCTGGGAGGGATGAGAGGGCCCTTTGCTGGAGTGTGTCTCCACAGATGCCACGCGCCCTGGGGATGACTTCTGTCCAGAGCGGGAACGTTTGTGCAGAGAAGGCGCTGGTCAGCAGCCAAGCGGTGGGGTCGTTGCAGGTGCTGGCTGTGCACCTGGTGGTGTGAGGCGCATGCAGAGCTCCTCGACCCTTGATTTCTGTGGGCTCTTTCAGCTTATTTTTATAGCAGCTTTACTGAGATATAATTCATATTAACATATTGTAAATTCACCCATTTAAAGAGTTCAATTCAGTAGTTTTTAGTACATTTACAGAGTTGTGCAACCACCACCATCTGAGTCTAATTTCATTGTTCCTCAAAGAAACCCTATACTCAGGAAAAGTCTTTCCCCATCTTCCCTCAGCACCCCCAGTCCGGGGCACCCGCTGATCTCTTTCTGTCTCTGTAACTGCCTTTCCTGGACGCTTCATGTAAATGGGATCTCCAGTAGTGGTCTCGGCGTTGACCTCTTTCAGTGAGTGTAACGTTTCTAACTTCACCCCCATTGTACCGTGTAGCGGTGGTACTCCGTTCCTTTTTGTGGCTGAATACTATCCCATGGTATAGCTGCACGTTTATTAATCCTCTCATAGTTGATGGACATTTGGGTTTTCACCCTGGGCTACTGTGGATAACACTGCCCTGAACATTTGTGTACAAGTTTGTGTGGCCATGTGATTTGAGTTCTCATACTCAAATCACTAGGTGTAGACCTAGGAGTAGAGTTGATGGATCAATGCTAAATCTGTCTTCAACTTTTTGAGAAACTGCAGACTTTTCCAAGATGGTTGTAGCCTGCACCACCACTTGACATTCCTATCAGCTGCGTATGAGGGTTCCAGTTTCCCCATTCTCTCCAGCTCTTGTGTTTCTCTGTTTTTGTTTTGTTTTTTAGTAGCCATCCTGGTGGGTGTAAAGTGCTACTTACTGTGGTTTTGATTTGCATCTCAGCTATGTTGAGCATCTTTTCATGTGCTTTTTGACCATTTGGCTATGTTCACTGGAGAAATGTATGTTCAAGTACTTTGTTACTTTAAAACATCGGGCTGTTTGTCTTTCTGTTGTTGTGAGCTCTTAATGGATATAAGCCTTTCATCAGATACATGATTTGTGGATATTCTGTCTCCTCTGTGGCTGTCTTGTCACTTTGCTGATGGAGTTTGATGCATTGAAGCTGTAAGTTTTGATTAACTTACCAGTTTTCTCTTTCGTTGCCTGTGCCCCTGGTTTCATATCTAAGAAGTCATTGCCTACCCCGAGGCCACAGAGATATACTGCTGTACTTTACTCTCGTTCCATCCTAAGTGACTTACACATTTACTTGTGAAAATAGACGTGTGAGAGTATGTGTGTGTGTGTACGCGAGGGTGTCATGGGTCAAGAGGAAGTCTCTGCCTCTGTGGTGCCGATTCCAATTTAACTTGAAGGAGACCAGAGTCCTCACTGCTTCTCACGCCTGAGGCCGGCTGGCACAGTGTACATGTCTGTCACGTATCCTGACGTCAGCAGCCTCCACCAGCCACAAGCAGCCAGAGTGGGAACGCAGAGTGGTGGATGAAATGTATTGTTGTAGACGAATGTATTGTAGATGGGACGTGTCAAGATGGGGCCAAAAAACTGTGAGATGTCACACGTGGTGAGTTGGCCTGTGGTCTTAGGTGCTGGCCGCCTCCTGCTTGTGGCGCCCTCCGGGTGAGCCAAGCCTCTCCGCAGACCCTTCGTGTGGCTGGCGGGTTGCGGAGCTGCTCTGTCTCCTGCCTTGGATGGGTTGTGCAGGCAACTGCGGTCTTATCCTGGCGCAGGCTCCAGAGGTGGTGGGTCTAACACCATTTGCTCTTCTTTAGCCCTTTCTCCTGCTCCTCAGCCTGGGCCGTTTGAATCGCCCTGTCTTCAGGCTCTCTGATCCTTCCTTCTATCTGCTCAAACCTGCAGTTTGTTCTCCTTCCTCAGCTGAATTTTTCATTTCATTGGCTATGTTTTCAGTTCTAGAATTTCTCTGTGGCCTCTTTTACAGCCTGTCTCTCTACTGACACTCCATGTTTGTACAGACCTTGTTCTCTTGTCTCCTTTAGCTCTTGGAGCATGTTTGAGATAATTGATTCAGAGTCAGTGTCTTGTAAGACGCTGTCTGGCCTTCCTCAGAGGTGGTTTCTGTCAGTTTCTTTTTCTTTTCACTGTGACTGTACCATAGTTTTTTGTTTCTTTGTATGCCTTGTTACTTTTTTATTGAAAACTGGGCGTTTCTGACATGTGGTACCTCTAGAAATCGAGTTCTGCCTTGTCAGAGGTTTGTTGCACTTGCTGTTGAAGATTGTTTAGTTGTCTCTTTATTTAGTGACTTTTCCCCAGACCTTTTTTCTGCAATGACTTTATTCCTTGTGGTTTGGTCACTGAGGTCTCTCTTCTGCTGTTGTAGTGTATCACCAGTGACCCAACAGAGGTTTCTTAGATGCTGAAATTTAGTAGCCTCTTTGTTTGCTAAGCACCCTGTTGGTTGATGCAAGTTTTTAAATTAGATTCCAGAGTGCTGAAAAGCTAGATTCTGCTTTTACCAGCTTACTGGTTTCCTTGGTAGAGGGACCAATTCGTGGAGTTCCCTACGGCCATGTTCTGTGACATCATCCAAAAACCAGCATCTGAATAGCATTCCAGTGTTACTCTGGGTCCTCTGAGAAGATGTGGATACCAAGACAGGATTAAGTGTGCAAGTTATTTTATTAGGAAATGTTGGGAAGGCTGGCAGAGCCGCCATCCAAGCCCAAGAGCTGCGGGGCTGGGGTGTGGGTGGCGGAGTCCTGGTGGGCCGCGTGATCTCAGGAAGGGCTAGGGGAGTGGGAGGTCCTCAAGCCAAAGTCAGCCTCAGACACATTCTCAGCTTCCTGGGATGGTCTGCAAGGCATGGCCGCTGCCCTGCCTCCTTGGTGGAGTCGCCAGGGCGCCTGGGTCAGCCTGTGCCTGTGGCTGAGTCCTGCCCTGGCCACAGCCTTCATGTGCGGAGTGCTGACCTCTCTTGTCTCCTTACTGCTCCCTCTCCACGTGTGCCTGGCTTTCCTTCTCCACTGCTCCTGACCTCTCCTAGCACTTTCCTGTTCTCCTGACGACTATGCGCTTTACTGATTTTTAACCTTTGTGCAATCTTGAACTCTTGGACATTCCAGCCTGTAAGAAAAGTGATAGCCGTACCGAGACGTCTCTGGCTTAGTGTGTGGAGTAGGGATTGTGTTTTTCTGTATCAAAATGTTTTTCTCCTTGAGTGAAAGTGTGTGCGTAATTAATTTCATACTCACTCCTCTACCTGTCTTGGGAGTGGGGGCATTTTGGTTGAAGGTTAAACCAGGGATAGAGGTAGATGGCTGTGGGCTGCTGGTAAGACTGTTATAAAGCAGTTATCAGTGCTTTTGTTTCTTCAATGTGAATACAAGGATCCTTTTTAGAAGTTATTTTCAGCTTTACTAGGATGTGTAGTTCACCTGACATACAGTTTACCTATTATAAGTGTCTGATTCAGTGGCTTTGGTTTGTTACATTACCGATTTTCAAAAAACATTTTAGAGTAAATATGACATCAGTTCAGTTCAGTCACTCAGTTGCGTCTGACTCTTTGCAACCCCATGGACTGCAGCACGCCAGGCCTCCCTGTCCATCACCAACTCCCAGAGTTTACCCAAACTCATCTCCATTGAGTCGGTGATGCCATCCAACCATATATGACATAAACTTGCCATGTGAACTATTTTCAAGTGTACAGTGCAGTGGCATTAACTACATTTACGGTGTTGTATAACCATTATCATCACCATCTATTTCCAAATTTTTTTATGTTCCCAAACAGAAACCATGTCCCCTTAAACACTTAGCTCCCCCTCTCTTCCCCTCCCCTCAGCCTCTGACACGCACAAATCTGCCTGCTTCTGTGAGCCTGCTGCTCTGGGGACCTCATATAAGTGGAATCGTGCAAGATCGTCCTCTGTGTCCTACTTACTTCGTTTAGGATTCCAAGGTTCAGTTCAATTTGTAGCTCGTGCCAAACTCTTATGGCTGAGTAATAGTCCTCTGTGTGTATGGATGACCTGTTGTTTACGTGTTCACCTGTCAGTAGATTTTGGGGTTATTTCTGTCTTTTTACTATTTTGAATAATGCTGCCATGAACATTGGGTGCCTGCATCTGTTTGAATCCCGGTTTTCATTTCTTTTAGATGTATGTCTAGGGGTGAAATTGCTGGTTCACATGGTAATTCTGTATTAAGATCTTTGAAGACTTACCGCTTTTTATACATGAAGGTCAGTGTCAGCTCTGGACCTGGGTTATATGTGAATGAAGAAAGGTACTGTCATTGATAAATCAGCAAGACGGGATTTTTTTTGCTATTGTTGCTAAGATCTAAGAACCCACTGTGCTTGTAAAGGTAGTTGCAGAGAGCCTGCATGGTTTCTGTGGCTGTACGTGTGCAGATGACCTTTTGGAGGAATTCCCTTAGGCGGGTTAATTTCACGGGGCTGCAGGCACATGTGGCTCCACCGTGAGCATCTGCAGGCAGCGCTGGGGCTCCCTTGCTTGTGTGGTTGCAGGACTCTGAGCAGTTGTTAACTGTCTCCGTTTCTTCTTGTTGTCATTTAAGATGGTGGTGGACATTCTTGGGTGAGCTTAGAATCTCTGGGTCCCCAAAACAGAAGTTGTATGTTCTTGCCTGTAAGGCACGAGGTGAGAGCTTATCTCTAGGGCCTGAGGCTTTGGGCCCCAAGCCTAGAACAGCTTCTGACTCTCTGCTTCCTGCAGGGTGTGGACTTGCTGGAAAGCAGGGGTACCCTGTTTTTGGTCTTTGTCAAAGAATGTTGGCATACAGAAACCCAGGAGCCCAGGCTTGCCAGTGAAGGCTGTGCACGTGTGCGTTGGTTTCAGGTCACGACAGCACATGTGTTGGATTGGTGGTGTGGGCCAGACTCATAGGCTGTTCTTGATGATCTGTAACAGTTTGTAACAGCAGCTTCCTATTTACCTTAAAAGAATCAAGACCAGCTCTACATCCCTGTTGTGGCTTGGTGTTGTTCAGTCGCTAAGCTGTGTCTGACTCTTTGAGACCCCATGGACTGCAGCATGCCAGGCTTTTCTGTCCTTCACTATCTCCCGGAGCTTGCTCAGACTCATGTCCATTGAGTCAGTGATGCCATCCAACCATCTCATCCTCTGTCATTCCCTTCTCCTCCTGCCCTCAGTCTTTCCCACCGTCAGGGTCTTTTCCAATGAGTTGGCTTTTCACATCAGGTGGGTAAAGTATTGGAATATATGAGTTGGTATCAGTGGTTTTATATAAATTTAACTTGCTAGAAAGCAGGTTGTTTGCCATAATGAATAGTGTCATTTTTTTTTAATAAGCAGGATTTTTAAATTATTTATTATTATTTTTGGCAACACTGGGTCCCCATTGCTGCCTGTGAACTTTTCTCTAGTTGTGGCAGGCAGGGGCTACTCTCATTGCAACACACGGACTTCTCATCACAGTGGCTTCTCTTACTGCGGAGCACGGGCTCTTGCTGCTCATGAGCTTCAGCAGTTTCAGTGTGTGGGCTCTAGAAAGCAGGCTTAGTAGTTCTGGTGACGGGTTTATTTGCCCCGCAGCACATGGGCTCTTCCCGGACCAGGGATCAAACCTGTGTCTTCTAAACGGGCAGGTAGAGTCTTAACCCCTTGATCCTCAGGGAAGTCCTTGTTATTTAAAACAAATTCCTTGTAAAAACTATTTGTTTGGCTGTACCAGGTCTTAGTTCCAGCATGTGGGATCTAGTTCCCCAACCCAGAGATTGACCCCAGGCCTCCTGCCTCGGGAGCAGAGTCTTAACCACTGGACCACCAGGGAAGTCCCGTGAATGCTGTCGTTTTAACACAAAGCTACTGCATCACTGCTTGGGATGTGTCTGGTGGGATCCAGGCATCAGGATGCCTTGGAATACACCATACTCCATCTAAAATGCAAGGACTTTATCCTTCGTCTCCTTGAACTTGCATTTCCATTTACTTTTCCCAGAGGATTTTTTCCTAATGTAACATGTTTCTGTGCTTGAGAATCTTCTGTTGATCTCTCTGTCAAGTGTCTTCAGCATGAGGATGTCTGTACGCAGACATCAGCTCTCCACATTTTGTTCTGCCAAAAGATACTAATTGTTTAAGAAGTTTTCTAGATTGAGTTTTTACAGAATTAGTTATTAGTATAATCTTGATCAAAACAACTGAAAATAATATCTTATTGAAATGCAACTATTAACCAGCTGGATTTTTAGTTCAGGCTGTCTTTCTGTGATATGAATCCGCCTGCCAGTACAGGAGATGCGGATTTGATCCCTGGATTGGATAGATCTCCTGGAAAAGGAAATGGCAACCCACTCCTGTATTCTTGCCTGGGAAATCCATGGACAGAGGAACCTGGCGGGCTACAGTCCATGAGTTTGCAAGAGTCGGACATGACTTAGTGACTAAACAGTCTTTCAGTGAATAGTGCTTATATCTGGAACAAGGCCACTTTTCATTTAAAACTTTTACATTTTTTGCTGTGAGCACTGAGAAGCCTTGTCCCACGTGTGTGTCGCTGGGAATGGCAGGTGTCAGCTTTAGCAGCGCTGTGCTCATTGGACGGCTCTGTTGGGACTTCCCCCGTGTTGGTCAGAGTTGTGTTGAAGCCTCCCGTCTCGTGGGGAAAGCTCACTCAGTCCAGTCAGCGTAGCTCCATGCCACCGTTTCCAGGCCCTTTCTTGACCACCGCCCCCCTCCCCACACATTGTGTTTTTGAGAGGCACCCTCTGAGCAGTGGGGAATGGCCTTTGTGAAGGGTGAGGGGCCCTGTGGCTTTTTAGGCAGCGGCTTAGGAAACTGAGGCCCTGGGCGTTTGGTCTCCACAGGTACCCCAGGCACGTGCACTCACCCAGGCTTGATGGCCACTGGTGGACAGTGGACGCACACGCACCCTCACACACACACTGAAGCATCCTCACCCTCAGTTTTAATTGCTGCTGCCTCAGTTCTTTTTCTTTTTCATTGAGTTTATTTATTGTGGCAAAATATAACACAGCATTTATGCTTATCTTCTTTTTATGTAGCCTCAAGTTTTACCTATGAGTTTATTGGAGAATTAGCAACATGTACATCATTTTAGGAAGTGGAAAACCAGGCCGAATGCATCAGAAGACGCACCATAATATAGTGAAGACAGAGCATGTTGAGAATAGCTTCCCCAGCAATGCACTCTTCCCAGTGGAAATAAATTACTTGTATAAATAGCCTCTTGCTGTCTGTGATTCCGTCATAACAAACAGCGTTTTTACATGTAGCACTTTAATGCTAGTACCGGAAATGTCTTTTCCTGGCATTTTTTCCCCCCAGTAATTGTTCTTTACTTTGAAACACATTAGACATAATAGAAAAACAATTAAAAATAAGAAAAGTATTTTTAAAGAGAGTTCCTCTAAGATGCTAACACTTAAAAGTTACCTTTCGGTCCTGTGCTTTTCATTTGATGTTTTGCATCAGGTCCTAAAGTGTGAGTCATTCAAATATCTTACAACCAGAAGTAGAAGCACCTTTTAACGTTTATGCTTAATATTTACAAAACTGGGTTGAGTTGCAGTTTTATCTTAATTTTTTTTTTTTCTTCCTACTTTGTGAAGAAGACAACTGAGTTGTCAAGATTGACCAGACGAGAAGAATGAGGGCCGGGGGTGTGGGGGGGGTTTGCTGTCTTGCCTACATTGCAAGTCGTGTTTGTGGCCGCAGCTCTGGCCTCCCGGGAGCGGCTCTAAGACACCCGAGTTCTCTTCCGGAGTGTGAACACTCTGGCTTTGTCACTGGGCTTTGCCTTCTTGGATCCCTGCTGGCCCTTCCCCGCCTCCCTGGGGCTCGTCCTCTTTTGCCCTTTGGGTCTGAGGTCGCACTGAGCCTCCTGGCTCTCTAGGGTCCTGGGGGTGGGTGCATCTGGCTGGCAGGTGGGCTCGTGGGCCGCGGGCTCGACATTCCCCGGGCTGTAGGCTGCCAGTTGGCACAGGGCCACGGCTGCCGTCTGCTTCTGCTCATCGCTGTCAGCTGCACGTATATCCTGGGCCTTCCCAGTGGGGCTCGGCACCGGGGCCTCCTCAGAGCTGGGGTCAGGCCCGTCCCCAGAACTTGCAGGTTCCCTCTGCTGAGTTGGAGAGGGGGTGGGGGCAGTGGTGGGCTCGGCCCCTCGAGGGGGGCTGCACATAGAGGGCCTTGAGGTCAGGGCGTTGCAGGAGTCCTTCACTGAGAGGTTGAGGGGCGCATCCTGCGGCTCCACGAATCCTCCATGGGCTGGGCTGCACGTGGCAGCTGGCTCAGCCTCCTGTTTTGTGGACAGGTTCAGCGGGGCCGCCCTGGAGCAGTCCTCCGGGCTGGAAGGGGCGGCCTCCAGGCTCCCCAGCTGAGTTGGAGCGTCTGTGCTCAAGGCCTCGAGGCTGGAAGAGACACAGAGAGGGCGTCACAGGGACCTTGCTAAGGGACCTTGCCCATGGGGAGTTTGGGCAAGTGCCATTCCCTCTGACTGAGCCCAGCCAGAGACGTGACTTCAGAGGTTTGGAAAACGGACTCGCTTACCTTTTCGGAGATGCCGCTCTGTTGTCTGGGGCCTGGGAATGTGGGTGCTCTGTGTTCTTCTTGATGGGCTTGAAGGCTACGAGGCCCTGTTCAGCTGGTGGGATCCTTCCTGGGGCACCGGAGGCGGGCGCATCTGAGAGGCCGCACAGGCCAGTGCACGGCTGGCTTGTCTGTGTGAAGTTGGTGGGACTCGGCCTTCCTGGGGAGCCTGTGGCCGCGCTACCCGCGCGTGGGCTCATTTTGGTCCCTTCCGTGTCCCTCTGCCCATCTTTGGAAGGTTCTTTGGCCTCGGGAGTCGGACTCTCCTTCTCCAACTCCGTGTGTTTTTTGTGGGAGTTGGAGTTTAACTTGGAGGGACTCAAGGCCTGGTAACCTAGGGCAGCTTCTTCCAGTAGGTGTGAGCTTTGGTCCCGTGAAATGCCAGCCACGGGTGGGAGTCTGAGGCCGTAGGAGAACGCAGACTCGGGTCTGTAAAATCCGTAAGGAAGTGGCAGGCTGGAGTGATACTGCTGGAAGAATCTGTAGTGGTCGTATGTGGAGGGAGCTGGGTTCAGGTGCTTAGGGATGGGCCCTGGGTGAGGCAGAAAGTGTCTCTGGTCTTGGGCCCCGTAGACAGACAGCAGGGGGCTGTCACACTCGGGCGAGTTCCCTGCGAGTAGGTAGGGTGAGTAGATGGTGGCCAGTCCGTGCTCCGTGTAAAAATGAGGTGGGTACTCCGTGATGCTGGGGTGCACATACGGGGAAGCGGCACCAAAACCCTTCGTGGATGGGATTTTATGTGGAAACTCAGGTGTGAGGAAAGGTGAGCCAGCTCTCCAGGGGTAGCCAGGGGCGTGGAAGGCAGACTTGGTGTGGAAGGAGGTGGCTTTGGCAGGGGCGTGGGTCAGGGCCAGCGCTTCGGGAGTCTCCGTGAGCTCCTGCCCTTTGAGCCTGTGCTCCCCCACTGGAACGAATGCTGAAGGCCGGACAGCTCCTTCCAGAACAGGCTGGGTGCCCACGGCAGCTTCTGGGGCTGGGCTTGGGGGTGCTGCTTCCTTGTGGGGAGTGGGCTTCTGTCCGAGGCACCTGTGGGGCCCGCGTGTGGGCAGGTCCAGGTTTTCCTTGATGTCGTCCTTGGCGAGGCCATGTTGGAGCTTGGCATCCAGGTGTGAGAGCCCGCTTGGGATGGGCTTGGAAGAGGCGGGCTTCACCACAGGGTCGGGCTGATTGGTTTGCTTAGGGTCCGAAGAGTTTGGCTTGGAGCACTTGGGAACGCGATCTTGCTCGGACACTAAAGTGATGGAGTTTTTACAAAGACCGTATTTCATGTGGTTGAAAAGATGTGACTTTTCATTGCAAGTAAAGGGACACTGGAAACACTTGTACTTGAACGGCTTTCCTGGGGGCCTGGGGATGTAATGTGGCTTTTTTGGTTTTCGCTCTTTGAGAAGGCTCATTTTCCTGGTGTGATTTGCTGGTGTCTGCGCCCTGCTGGCTCCTGTGTAGTTCAGCCTCGGTGGTTTTTAAGGAAGCAGGTCACCGCTTTTCCTTTGCTTTCCTTTCTGAGCGCTTCTACTTGAAGCCGGCTTCACGGGCTGTGGGTGTGACCAGGGAAGTCTTGCTCATTTGGGGACCAGGAGCTGAAATGGAGGAGCAGAGCCTTAGTGTCAGGATGCTGGCTAACAGGCTAATGAAGAACCAGCCTGAGCTGTGTGGCTCTTGGAGGAGAAGCAAAGGCCCCTGCAGGTGGTGTAACTGCTGAAGTAGGGGCAGGTATGAGATGGGCATCAGCTGCCCCTCTGCGATGCCCCAGGTGCCACCCCCACAGTGCTCTCTCTTCCCGCAGGGGGAGTGTGGTTGCAAGAGGGTTTAGTGGCGTTTCACAGAATACTTGTAACTCTTGGGGTTTTGGGAACCTTTAACCTGTGATCTGAGGCCTCATGTGCCAGGAAGGTTGTGCACCCAGCTGCCCGAGTGACTGCTGAGATCCCGCCCCCGTCCGTGTGCCTGGGGTTTCTGGATGAGTCCTGTCACCTGGACCAAGTGCTGAGCTCCAAGTGTGACCTGAGAAAGCCTGGGCTCACGCCTGCCTGTGACATTCACACTTGTGCTCACTGAGAGCAAGGCGCGTGTGATTATAACATTCAGTCCATCTGCCTTATTTAATCACAGTGTTCTGTTCTACGAGGGAATATTTAAAAGTGAAGAACAAGTGAAAATGCGACATCCCCTCCCGGGCAACCCCCGCCCACTTCTAAATTCACAAATGAAAAGTCAGCTTTCTGAGTAGTGTTTGTGTTGGCCCGCATACAAACAGAAGTGCTGTGTTTATGTTGATTTGAATGATATTAAGATGCGATGAGCCTGTGAGTAAGAAGCTATCCTCGTGTGCTTTCGCCTTCCACTGCCCACCTCGGGCAGTAACCCATCCCTGCCTGTTCTGGCCTTACCAGAAGGCAGAAAAGCTTAGCAGCCCTCCTGGCAAGAGGAAACCAGAGTGAGTGGTGCCTAATTTTAGAAGTGATTGGATTCTGGGAGGAACTCAGCCCAGCCTTTAACCTGTAGAAAGGGCCTCCAGATTTCTTCCCCAGGGTCCTCCTGTCCCTGCCCACCCCCTAAGCGTAATCTCCCGAATTTCCTTCAGAGGCTGCCCTGCACACCCCTGGGCTCTCACTCTGCTGCCTCATAAACTGAAGCTGAGAACAAAAGGCGTGAGGTCTGGGAGGATCTCGGCAGGGCCGAGTGCAGGGCCGGGTGCGGCTGCGCGTCCAAGGCCAGCCCATGGGCTGACTGTGTCT
>SJYV01026835.1:353424-434667 GCA_006410875.1 Neotragus pygmaeus | reverse complement strand
TCTTAGGGAAAGCCTGGGGGGGGGGAGGGCTGGGGGTGGTGGTGGTGAGGAATTGAGGCCAGCACTGTAATTTGCATAAAAGAATGTCGAAAGGACTTAGCTTCTCAATATTTTTAAACACTTTAAAAAATAAACTTATAAAGGAAATAACTTGCAACTGCAGTTTTGTTTTATGGAATGAGTAAATACGGTTAGTTCTGAGCCTTGTGAAATTGCTTGTATAAAGCATCACCTTCTAGACATCACGTTGGTTAAAACACTGAGCTGGAAAGCAGCCCTTTAAAAATAGAGAAATATGCATGGGAAATCTAAGAGACTTGTTTTCACAGAATAAAACGTAGCTACCCTCTGTGCCGTCTCACACATTGGAGATGAGGTAATGGGTAGTTTTCGAGAGGAGGGCTTAAGCGGGGAGGGAGTGGGATTTTAATTTCACTTGGATATCTTCTTTAAAAAAACAAAAAACTCTGATCTTACTCTCAGCAGACTGGTTCCTCTGCTCATTATTTTCATATTTCTTAAAAACACAAAGAACCACTCTCCCCGCAACAAACAAGCTGCCTCTGTTAACCTGTTTTATTGTCCCATCCACTTGAAAATGTGTTTCTGAGAAGTGGTTTGGATGGCCTGCTGCCTTCTGCTATGGGGAGAGTTTCTGCAGAGCAGGGTTGCTCGGGTGCATAGTTTGGATGAGAAACGAGAGTTTTGGCTGCCCCCTAATCGGAGAGGTGGGGTCCGCAGGCCCTTTTTGGGGTTGTTCATTGGTAGGGTACCAGGTGGGCAGTGGCCAGCCCGGCGGCACCTGGTGCCCGACTCTCGCCAGTCTTCCTCCTCTCCCCCGGGAACAATTGCGGGAACTACGCGCAGTGTGAAAGCCCAGCTTGGTTAAACATGTGGTCACAGCTTTGCGTCTTCCTAATTTCCCCTTTTATTAAGGGAAAATGCGAAATAGTTTACGAGTTCAGTCCATACCTTGTGGGGCAGGTGTGCCCTGGGCTATAAAAGCATTATTTCCTGCCTCCCGTCAGGAAGCGATTCCAGCCAGCTCGGGGCCAGCCTGATAAGTCAGGGCAACCTGTGCTGGCATGTCCCATTATGCTCCCTGATTCTGAAGGCGTGAGAACCTCTGCAAGTCAGGTTCCCATGATTGTATAGGATATGTTATGGCAGAGATCTGAAAACTGATGATTTCATCACTAGCTGGAAGCACGGTGATCAAAATGATGACAGTTGCAAAACGTTTCATCAAGTGTGAGCCCGAGAGTCCTGGTGGTACCAGGAGTGAACACAGACACACACCTGCTGCACCACCCCGGACCCGCGAGCCCAAACCAGCCGAAAACCCCTCGGGTTTAAGATGACGATGGTGTTAGCTTTAAAAGCAGTATTGTCTGATGTTGCTCATACTTTGAGGCCAAAATATAAAATAAGCTCACTTTGGTTAAGTTTTCTCAAAGGTTTATAGGAGATCAGTTGTATGTTAAGTTTTCACAGTGTTACTCAAAATAATGGTTTAGGAACTAATTGCTCTTATGTTAAATATGTACTTTTTTCAAATGATCTTGTGCCCGCAGTTTTGGTCTAAACCTTGTGTTCTTTGGTCAGCTATCTTACAAGGACAGTGAACAGGTTTTCAGGGGAAAACCTTGGTGCCAGTGTTCTGGGAGGTGAGCGTATTCCAGGGCGCAACTGTTGAAGGCGAGCCTGGATGGAGTCACAGGGGCAGCAGCTTTAGTAACTTTGAGTAAACTGACCTCTCCAGGGTTGCACAATTCTCTAATTAAAACAAGGGAGTGCAGCTGCTTCAGACGCCGATGGAGACGAGCTAGTTCACGGGGCTATAAAAATGCAATCACGTCAGAGAAATGAATGGGGTAAGATGGAGGCTTCTGTAAGCTTCCAAAGGGGACAGCCTCTAGGAAGATGATGTCAGTCTGTGGGTTCTCTCTTGCCCAGGTGAGGTTTACAGGGTGAGAAGCTAAAGCTGAGTGCCCAGGACCTTGTCGGTCTAGCCATCCGCAGAAACAGGGTTTGCCCATCTCTGGTCAGTTTATATCTGCCAGACCTGGTGCAGGCTGGCAGTGGGGTGGGGATGGGGGAAAGAAAGGGTGTTGTTGCCAAAACAATATAATCCAGAACTTAAATTTGTAAATAGGAAGTTTAGATTAGTAATCAGAGGTGAAGTTTTTCTGAAGGGGGTAAGATTGGTGTTTCACTGTCCTTGTCCTGGGAAAGCTGGTACAGTCTGGGGGCCGGGGTTGGGGGGACGGCATACAGGGAGAGGTTAACAAAGCAGGGTCCTCGGTTTGGCTTTCCCGGGAGAAGTGCAGCGTTAGCCTGTTAGTTGAAAATGCAGATGTTAGCCTAGTCCCAGAAGGTTATTTGTGGGACAGTGTCTTTCACCCTCCTTACACCTCTCACTGGGTCAGCAGGAGGCGTGGGGAACCCTGCGTGTTAGGTCAGGGTGCTGTCCTCGAATGCAAGAGGGGGTCCCCACCTGCCTTCCTGCCTGCGAGCAGCTGTTGGCACGAGGCCTGCCCTCAGCTGTGCCCTAGGCGGAGTCGGATCCCACCCTGAGGGTGTGGGTAGGGAGCAGGGCCAGAGGGACACCGTGGCCCCGGGCCCGAGCCCACTCTGTTTCAAAACACCCTCCCGTGCCCCCTCATATGCCGCCGCCCCTGCCCAGGTCCCACCCGGAGCCCGGGGAGCCGGCTGTGGCACCCCCTCGCACAGGCCTGGGCAGCTGGGTGGTGCAGCCCACATGGCGCCCTGAGCCACCTGTGGCTTCGTGTCCACGGGCTTTGTCTGCCTGTTTCGGAAGCACTGAGGAGCCAGTGCGCATCGCGCAGTAGCCTCCTGTGTGTGGACGAGTGTCTCCGTAGTTGCCAGTCGTTAGGGAGATGGCCAGTGTGTTTAACAGTTTTCTAGAGTCTGAACTCCAAAAAACAGGCAAGAGAAAGATGTTTTTGAACTTTGATAGGACACAATAGAGGTAATTATAGCTTAACTTCATGGGGCATTGCTGTGACGTGCTGGGTAGCTATGCATGTCACGCGTACTAACCTCTGCACTGGAAGAATCTTCCACCCTCCCCGGTGGTGTCCAGCTGCCTGGCAGGGAGCCTGGCAGGTAGCGCGTTCTGAAGGGCATGCTATAATTACGATATTGTGATGTGGCATTATTGCATAACTCAAGGACACGCCATTGTCGCCTACCCACTGGGGTGTCGCAAGAACGAGATTTGTGAGTTTTACTCCCAATTGAGCTTTTCCAGTGATTAACCACCACTCCCTCCCAGACTTTCAGTTCTTTAAAATGAAGGATAAACGTGAGGGCAACCATGACCTAGGGTGAAAGATAGTTTTCTGGAATATAGTTTGGAGAAATGGATCCAGGAAGACAACCAGGGGCTCTTTCTGGTTTCAGCCAGAGACCCTGGGTTACAGACAGTGTTCAGCAGTGAACGCACAGCTTTAATGTTTGGGCCACCTCCCTAGAGCCAGAGCCCCAAACTGCCCGCCTCCTCGCCCTAAAGCGCCAGGTTAAAGCATTGGAAGGATTTGGCTAATACAAAATAAAAATCAGGGTAACAAGTAGACAGCTTTTCATTACTTTAAGTCTGATGTTGGCCAGTCTGACCAATAATTTGATCAGTAATTGTTTTCATGCAAATTTATAAGAAACTTTTTTAAGAGTAAGAAAATTCCTTTTTTGTATGTACAGAGATCCTCTTTAGTTAAGATGTTTTTTGTTTTCTTGGTAAGCTTATGTCAAAACAGCACTTATTTTAAACTCCAAAAGTTTTGAATTTTTTTTCCTCTTTAATATTTAATTTAAAATTTTGGGGGAGAGAATACATTCACAAAGTTTGGAATTCAATAAGTGTGAACGACTGCACAGTAAAAAAAAATCTCACTCCCACCTCTGCTCCCCAAGTCTCTTCCCCAGGGACTACCAATGTTAATCATTTTTTTAATCTAAAAGGTTGTCAAATTAAATTATAAATTAAGAACTGCAACTATCTATGTATATATGTGGTCCTTTTATGTTGAAACTTTTTAATTTTTTAAGGTGAAGAACAGATAAGCATAACATCAAATTGAGTTTGAGTTTAAAGTTGTTGAATTTTATGGTCTAAATGAGAACTTCACATCCAAATAAACTCATTTATACTCTTAGAATAAAGTGTAAGCCTTAGTAAAAGTTTTGTAATAATGGTCTCCTTTCCAGCAGTGCACCTGCTGGGTCCTGAGTAATCCGCAGAGAAAAGAGCAGGGCAAAGAGACTCCGGGCAGGTGATTCACTGAGCAGATAGTTTTAAGATATATCTGAGAGGAGTTTGGAAAGAAAACTTGCCTTTGAGAAGAAATAGTAGGTACAAATAGTAGGTACTTACCAGAGGTGGGGAGGTAGAAGCTGTGGCTGCCGGGCCGGAGCAGGACCTGTTCTCACGCTCGCTCTCGCTGAAACTGGAGCCGGCTGTTCCAGTGGGAGGGATTTAATGTAGGAGTCGAGCCCTCGGGGCGTAGAGATGCACCTGATATTCCTCCCGCCCGCAGCTACGATTCATGTGTTTGCACCCACCGAGCCGGCCAACCAGTGCCACCTCCATGCCTCACGGCAGCTCCCTGCCCGGGTTTCCTGAGTGCCGCCTGGCTCTTTGTGAACGTGGGGGTTGCACGCGTTCGAGGTGAGGGTAGAGGCCTCCCAGGGGAGCTGTAGTGTGTGCAGGCGGCGGCAGCAGTGCTGACATTTAGCCCGAAACGCATCTCTTCTAACGGATGCCGACAGCCCCGGTGTCCTCCCCGTGAGGGTTTGACGGAACCTTTGTCACCCTCCACCCTGGGGACTGGGAGACCTGCCCGGGTCCTCCTGGAGAGCCGGAGGGGGGCCGCCTGGGCTGCCGCGGGGACCTGCTGGTGCACGCCCAGGATCAGCCCCGAGCCAGGCTGCCCTGCTGCGGGGCTGCGTGCTGCTGCTGGGAACCGCCTCCATGCCTTTCCTTGCTCCCCCGTTTTTTCTCTTCAGATGATTGAGACACTTAGTTTGTGATCCAGGGCACCCCCACTCCTCTTCAGCTGCTTGCTGTCGAGTCACTGGCTGCCTCCACGGTCTCTGGGAGGCTGCGTGTGGTGCAGCTGTGGGGACGGGGAATCGGGTGTGCCTGGCGTGGATGCCAGGGTGGGCCTACCAGCCCAGATGCTGTTTTAGTTTTTTCTTTTTAGGCTTAAGATTTTACTTGGCTTTACATTCACGTTTAATTGAAAAAAAAAAAAGGTCTTTTAGTTACTTTCATCCAAATTAGATACCCACAGAATTTAGAGTGTAAAAAAAATAGTCCTGTTTTACCACAAAAAAAACAGTGGCTCCTGCTGCTCCCCTCACCTCTTGCTGATGACAAGCCACCCCAAACAGGTGGCTTAAAAAACTTCCATTTTTATGATCTCAAGATTTTTCGGGTCAAGACTCTAGCTTGCTCCAGGCCGGCCTTGTGTGCTGTGGCGCTAGTGGGCACTCAGCTGCCTCTTGTCCTGGGGGAGCAGCTGGTCCCTCCTCCTCCCTTTGTTTTCATCCAGAGGCCTCTCCAGGAGGGTGGTCAGTCTACTCCATGTGGGACTCAGAGCACAAAGCACCGCAGGATCCCACTTGGCTCTCTGGGTTTGAAGGAGGGGAGGGGCCCCAACCTCTTGGTGGGAGGGCGTCATTGGCTGCTCCTCTCCCGTCCCCTCTGCCAGGGGCCCCACTTGGACCTTTTCTTAGCTGATGATTTTGGAGATTTACCTCCTTGATTACAAGTAACATTATTCTGTTGCTTGTTTTGTTCCCTCCACCCGCCTCACTGTTCCCAGTTTTGGGTGTTGTCTGTTGTCTTTATAGGAAATGAGACTGTAGCCCTTTAACGCCTCTACCTCCACGCCCGCCTTCCCTGTCATCTGAGATTCCCTCTGCCTCTTTCCTGAACTGGAAGCCAGGCTTCCTGGATCTCATTTTGTCTTCTCTCTTGGGTTGATCCTTCGTTTGAGTATAAATGAAGCACAGCCCTTTAGTAGGCTCCTCAGAAAGAATGCAGGAGAGGCGAATCTTTGAGACCCTGAATGATTGGAAGTGTCTTTTTTTCTGCCCTTCTATCTAGTTGATAGTTTGGCTAGGTATAGAATCCTAGGCCAAAAAGTATTTACAGTCAGTGTTTTGAAAGTGTTTTCCATTGATCTGGCTTTCAGTGCTGCTTCTGAAAAGTTTGATGTGATTCTGATCCCTGACTCTTTCCCTGCAACATTTTAGTACAAAAGATTTCAAACATATAGATGAGTCACGTAATTCACATAAGTGAATGCTCAGACCCCCAGCACTGGTTCTGCAGTGAACGTTTTCTCTGCCCTCCTGCTCAGGGTTTCCTACATCCCCTCCTCTTTTCCACATGTTGATCCATCTCAAGCATTTGTTGCATTTCAAAGACAGACGTGTTCAACATGTGTGTTGTTAACTATTACTTCTTTTGAAGGTAGAAGTCACACATGATGAGGGCACAGGTCCCAGGAGTACCCTTCGATGAGTCTTGGGCGTGCCTTCTCTTGGGAAGTAGAGCACTGTGATCACTACTCGGAAGCAGCTGCTGGCTGGATTTTCTTGCATTATAGATTAGTTTTACCTGTTGTTAAATTTTGTGTAAATGGTGAGTCCTGATTCTTCACATGCCATTGCTTCTCTCCTATAGGCTCTTTTCTCTGTTCTCACCTTCTTTAGCTTTCTCTTCCAACCCTTCTATCCTGCTATTAAGATTTTTGGTTTCCATGAGTTCGTGCTTGTTCTGAGTGTTCCTTTCTGAGTATCTTATAGGTAGTGGTGGCAATAGGCGTCTCTTATTTCTCTGAGAGTTTTAATGATGGCTTTTGACAGGTGGTGCTATTTCTTCTGCAGTCTCCGTTTCTTCCACAAAGGTTTTCCTTTTTCATTGTGATTCCTCCTTCACCTGCTTATCATCGCCAGAGTTTATTCTCTTGGTGGGGCAGAGGATGGTTAGGCACTTATTGAGTGTTATCGACGTAAGGCCCTGTGCTGAGTGAACATTCTATCTCTATTAATCCATTTAATCACTGCAGTAACTCTTTGAAATGGGAACTTCAGAAGCCTGATTTGAAGAGTCAAGCAGCACAGAGAGGGTAACTTGCCCAAGGCCACCCAGCCTCAGGGACAGCAGAGCAGAGTCCTCTAGGCAGTGAAGAGGTTGCACTGGGGGAGGGATGCCATGTCTGTGAGTTGCATCAGGGACTTGCACTCTGTGGCTGCTTCTGAGTCTTGGCTCTATTCTTTCATCCTCCTATGACTTAGAGTAGTTATCTGACCTGGGCCTCAGCTTTCCTATGTGTAGAAGGTACCCTGGAGGTCTCTCCTCCTGGATTTTTTTGGAAACTAATGGGTTAATTACAGTATCCCACCAAATTGCCTTTGTACGGTGGGAATGGTATGTGTCACAGAACAAGACATCTTTGATGAAGGAAGCAGATTATTTATACTTTTGACCTTACAAGTAAATACCAGTTAGTTTTACTTTCAGTTGTCAACGCTCCTTTGGGATATGGCATCCGGAGGAAAGGAAAAGGAAATGAAAACTCTACAGAAAACCCTAAGCATAATTTCAGTTTCTTGAATTTCGGTTGTCGTTAAGGACAGTAAGCCCTAACCAGCTGCCGAGATGACATTAAGTTCTTAGAGATGAACATGTGTTTTTTTTTTTACTTATTGGCTGGGTAGGTTTTCGTTGCTGGCACGTGCAGCTTTCTTTAGTTGTGGCAAGTGGGGTACAGTGTCGTTGCGGAGCACAGACTCTAGGTACACAGGCTTCAGTTGTTGCAACTTGTGGGCCTTGGAGCGCAGGCCTAAGATCTTTCCTGGTAGCTTATGTTCAGGCACACGTGCGCACATGTGCTCACCAGGCCTTTGTTCATTGGCTGGAGAAGGAGTCCAGGGGATCAGGACAGACACATGCCCAGACTCCTGCAGGAGGCCCGGGACCCAGGCTCCGGGTGCTGCCCTGCCCCCGTGCTGACCGCCTCCCCCAACCCCCAGTGTCAAGCCTTTGGCCTGTGTGCCGCACCTCGCTTGAGCTGAGTGTAGTGTGTGCAGGGGCTGGACTGGCGCCCTCCAGGTCTTCGGGGTCCTCCCCTGTCAACGTGTGAGAGCTGGGCCTGCGAGACCAAGTGTGGGGAGCACGGGGCCCATGCTGGCCGAGGTGGGGGGCTGGAACTGTGATGCGGTTTGTCAGCTGAGGTACTTGGTGTCTCATTAAAAAAAAAAAATCCTGAGGGTATCAGCTGATCTTTTGCTTATCAAATAGTTGGAAAATAGAAATGAAAGTAGAGTTTATTTGTCTGTCCAGTGAGGTAGGCCAGGGGATGTGGGAGCGTCCAGGGAAAGTTTTATTGTTGGACGTTTACCTTCCTTTGATGAGTAAGTGGGGGGCTTCATTTGTAACTTGAAGTCTGAGGTGTGTAATGCATTACGTGAATTTTAATTTGCTTATGATCCCAGTAAGGCCGCTGTTGGAACGTTTGTGGACGGGGGCTGCTCTGTGTCTTGGAAGGGAGTGCGCCGGCCACTTCCCAGCCCGGCCACCTGTGTCCTCTGCTCCCGGACGGTGGCTGCAGGGCTTCCGGTTTCGGCGTCTGTGGCCTGTGGGCAGCTTTTGTGCCGGCAGCTCCCGAGACTCCTCCCTGATGACACCTTCCCCCAGGGAGGTGTGGAGCCCAGCCGAGCTGAGCTGGACCGAGGGCTCCTCCTCACCTGGCCAGCCCGCGTGGGGTCCCGGGCTGGGAAGAGGGGCTCTGCTCTGGGCAGGGTCTCTGAGCCCAGCGTGATCTGGGCTGTGGCTTCTGTGTCTCAAGTGAAACTTGAAACCATGAGCTCCGGCTTGTTTTGTCTTTGGCTGGGAGAATGATTCAGGTTTGTGAACTTGGGCCAAGATTCGAGGGTTCCCACAGCTTTCTTCTCCTCTTCCCCTCTGCCTGCCCGACAGTATCTGCTGATGTTTCAGGGTCCTCGCTGGCCCTTCTTCAGGCTCGTCATGGTTTTCCCGGGGCAATTGACGTGGTCCTTACCCCCTTTTATTGAATTTGTATGTGTGCATGTGTTTGTTTATTCATTATNAAACTTAATAGGCAAATACCATACAACTGCAACTCCCTTAAACAGTACAATGTTCTTCCCAGGGGTCTTAAACTCACTCGTCTCTTTATATAAAAAAACCACATATGCAGTATTAGAAACTCAGTGAGACATTTTAAAATGGAACCAGAAAGATAATCTATATGTACTTCCAATTATGTTAAATATCACAGATAATTTACGTAATTAAATATATCTGGGTTATTCCTGAAGTTAGCACAGAATGACTCTGGGCTTGCCTTACTTGGTCATCCTCGTTCTCAGGCCTGAAGCTCAGCGAGGTCACAGATGCCCTCTGAGCAGAGTTAGCACACCTGTGTAACGGTGTCCACGCTCGCTCCCCAGCTGGTGACTGCTTTTGGCCAGAATTAGAAACCCATGTATCGTTCGTGGTCCCCTTGACAACAAGACTCTGGGGGCGGGTGGCCTCTGGGTCAGGCACTCTGCTCACTGGACAGTGTCCTGGGTGACGTTGACCACCCTCCTCTCACTCCCCTGATGTGCCAGCCCTTTCCTTCGCTCCTGGCGGCCCCTGTGTCCCTTTGTGTCTCCTGGGACCTGGCAGTGTCCCTTGGGTGTGGCCAGCGGGCATGTCTGTGCCGTCCTCTAGTAGTTTCGGGGCAACTTTTCAGGAACATTCTCACCTGAGTCGAGCCGGTGGACTCGTGAGTGACTTCCTGAGCAGGTCGTGAGTTTCCGAGTGCCATGGGGTGGGGCCGTGGTGTGTGTTGCTCGCGCCGGGCTCTGCAGGGCCACGGTGCAGGTGGGGTGGTGGTCCAGCGGGCACAGTGTCTGGAGCCGGGAGCGCTGCTTCGGGGCCACCTCACAGCCTCTCTCCCCTGTGTGCAGTGGTCCCCGTGATCCTGAAGGCTCTGACGTACGAGGAGAAGCGCGGCGCCTGCAGCGTGGGCTCCAACGTCCGGGATGCCGCCTGCTACGTGTGCTGGGCCTTCGCACGTGCCTACGAGCCTCAGGAGTTGAGGCCGTTCGTCGCGGCCATCTCAAGGTAAAGCCTGTTAATTTGGACTCGTGACAGCATTGGCTTGCCTGCCTCACTGTCTGCTCCTGTGCACTGAAAACCAGCACAGCCTCATGAAACCAGCACAATACCTTTTCCGTGGCTTCCTGGGCAGAGCATTGAGGGCAGCGGGCTGTGCCAGCCACATGGGCGTGGGCCCCAGTTTTAGGATCCGATGTCTGTGCCCGGGAAAATTCAGGAGAGATGTGTCCCTAGTGTAGTGACGTTAATTTTCTCCCCATCTCCTGTGGGACTGAAGTGAGTCCCTTTGACATGAAAAGGGAGTTCGGCTGTCCACTTCTGGTGGTTGGTTCCGTGTCACGCTGGAGGAGGAGCTGAGCATTGGGTTGGTCACGGTTGTAACAACAACCCAAGCACTTTTACTCAGAGATGGATTTTAATATGATCTCCAGTCCTGGAAGCTGCCTCCCACCAAGGAGGTGCCCTGCCAAGAGTGGGAGACCCTCAGGCCGTATCCACAGGGCGACTGTCTCCTCTGGCCAGTGCAGTGGGCTACCCCATGGTCTGAGCCCCAGCAGCGCCTGGGGGAAAGCCGCAGGGGACGGGGGCCGCGCGAGGGTCAGGAGAGGGTTCTCAGGCTCGCTTGCTGCTCAGGTCGCGTGGCCAGGCTGTAGCTCTCAATCTTCACCCTCATATGAGGGGAAGGCCTGCAGAGCAGCCTGTGGATTCTCATTCTTGCTCAGGGAGGTACACTGCTTCCTAGGAAGTCGTAAAAGTGTCTGACTTCTGGCCATGTCCACCCCGGGAGGGGCAGGAGGGCAGTGGGTGAGGGCAGCCTCCTGGAGAGGCCGTGGTGGGTGTCTGCGGCCTGAGGCCTGGCTGCAGAGACCCGGCTGCCCGTGCCTTTGTCCCCTGCTCCTGCCCTCACGTGTGTTCCCCACTCTCTCGTTGGTCTGCAAAGGTGAGATTGTTTGCTGTTTACTTAATACAGCTTCAGGGCGGGTTCTGCATACTGCTTTCTTGCTCTGCTCCTCAGCTTTTTGGAAGCTGCTTCTGTAACTAGAACGAAAGTGCAAGGTGTATTTTGCTCGCTGTTTCTATCAGCAGCCACAGCATGATGAGCCTCTAGAGCGGAGCTGTCTCATTCACAGTCGTGGCTTCCCACCCAGCCGAGGTCTTGTGCCCACGGCCCAGGCAGGTCCAGCTCTGCACCTGTCGCACTGCCTCTGCCAGAAGCTGACATGCCCCGACTTCGGGGGACCTGGCTTCAAAGGGTCATTCCCATTTCAGAGTGAAATCATCTCGGCAGGCTTCTAACCTTTGTAGCTGAAAGCACTGAAGGTTGCAGGAACCTGGGCCCCTCCTTTCTCTGGGGACTGTCTTTGGCTCAGCCCAGCCAAAGAGAGAATCAGGACTGAGGGCTGAAGGGTCAGCAGAGGCACTGGGCACAGAGGTGGGTGGCCACCACTCATAACGTCCTCTGCTTGGGGCAGAAGCTTCTCACCACCCCATAGGTGAGAGCATCAGAGTCACAAGACCTCATCGCCACCTTGGAGAGACATAGTGTGACGAGTCCTGAGCCCTGTGGGCACAGATGAGCCAGAGAGCAGGGTTCTGTGCAGGCCCTTGACTTGGGAACGGAGGCTCATTCAGCTGCAAGCTGACACCGTTGCAGTGTTCATCTCAGCAGAGGTTTTCATGCAGAGTACCAGTCAATGAGGGTGCGCAGGAGTGCTGCTGTTAAGCCTGGCCCTCGTGTAACGTGTGACACTGGAAGCATGGTGTCCCGGTGTGGGCGATCCTTCACAGACTCCCATCCAGTTCTTCAGGAGGCTGAAGGGGCACCGCATATCTTACTCCAGGGTGACCCCTGTTACTCAGAAAAGGAAAGAACCTGTCTGGTGTAGGGGTCACATCCCGGAGCCTGTGCCTGTCTGGGGAGGGTGTTGAAGAGACCACTGACCCCACTGGATAGAGGCCTCTGTGGCCAACCTTCAGGGCGAGGGTGCTGCGGGTCTGCGTGCAGCTGAGGGCCTGGGCAGGCCCTACCAGGGGACCCCCAAGGGCTCTGGAATGTGGGGGGATGGAGTGGAGATGGGTGGTCTGGGTACCAGGCTTTCTGAGGTGGGATTTATTTTAAGAAATGGTGCTTGGGTCAAAGGACAGATCACAGCTGCAGGGACTGGTGGCCACATCCATCCACAGAAACTTGTGTGGCTCATTCAGGACCTTTGATCTCGGGGAAGGCTGAATTTCCCTGACGTCTTGGGCACGCCCAAGCGATCACTGATGAGTTTACATTCACCGAAAGTGCAAGCTGGCAGGGGAGCCCAGAGACTCCTGCTTCACAGCCCTCCTAATTTCTCCTAATTGACCCTGGAGTTGGTGTCTTGTGGAGTTTCTGCTCAGAGGGGCCCCTTTTGTCCCCTTCCCCTGTGCCCAGCCCAGGACTGGATTGGCGAGTGCCCATTGGAGCTGTGCCTGGCAGCTTTCTCAGTCCAGTTTGGCAGTTCCCTAGGGAGCCTGTGCCCCAGCGCTTCCCGGTCCATCTCCATGGCAGGCCTGGGGGGTGGAGCGGGCGGGCTGGAGGGTGAGTCACGGTGCNCTTGTGGAGTTTCTGCTCAGAGGGGCCCCTTTTGTCCCCTTCCCCTGTGCCCAGCCCAGGACTGGATTGGCGAGTGCCCATTGGAGCTGTGCCTGGCAGCTTTCTCAGTCCAGTTTGGCAGGTCCCTAGGGAGCCTGTGCCCCAGCGCTTCCCGGTCCATCTCCATGGCAGGCCTGGGGGGTGGAGCGGGCGGGCTGGAGGGTGAGTCACGGTGCCATGTGAGCCTTCAGGACGCTGCTGGTGCTCGCCTCCCTGCCTCAGAAGTATCGGTTGGGGTGTGTCCTTCGAGATCTGCCTCCCTTGGTTTGTAATAAGTGACCACATTTTAATTGTCAGCTTTTAAGCCCATTCATCCTGGCACATGATAAAATCTTGAGATCTTCAACTATACTTTCACAAACGCTTCAGTTTGGATCCTGCAAAAGTAGACAGTTGAGATCAAACTATAATTCTATAAACGAACTAGACACATCTGATGGAGAGAGTCAGGCGGCGGTAATAACGAGGCAGGGCTGGGCGCAGCCCACACAGAGGGAGAGGTCAGAGTGTGGCTGGCCCCCAGCTCAGGTGGCCCGGCAGGGAAGAACTCGGGCCAGCCGCTCACCTTCCTAGAGGAACGTGAGGAACTATCCTTTCACTTCACCTGTGGACATATGCTCACCGTCTCTGTTTTAGAAATACCCCAAAGAAAGTTTTTAGTTCCGTATACGACATAGTTTGAATTAGTGTTGGTCGGTTTTGAAAACCTGTTTCCTAAATGTTATACACAGATTAAGAGATGGAATAATTATTTTGTGAATAAGTAAATCGGGCTTCCTGAGAAGCCAAGCGTAATTTAGGGACAGAGAAACACAAAGTTACAATGGTAGAGGATGGTCGTGTATTATTTTGAAATAACCTTCTCACCAGTAATCAAAAGCTAATTTGCAAGAAGAAAAGGGAAAAAACAGAGCCCTGTTGCCAGCATCTGCGTTGGTTGTCACCTTCTAGCGATTTCCTCACCTGAAACTCTTTTGTAAGCCGAGCTCCTGTTGACATCAGCCCTGCAGGGCCCCTCCTGTGCTAGGGGCAGTGCCCGGCTCAGCCTCGCGGAGCAAGCTGGGCAAGCAGGGCAGCGTGGGCAGCGCCTGGGGATTGGCTCCCAGATCTCTTCCTCGAGGGCAAGATTGTCCTGAAAAATCAGGAAATGGCAAGCATTGCTCAAAGCTACGTCTTGTTCCCACTCAGCGTTTCTTGATGGCAGACTTCCAGGGGGAAGATAACCTTTTTTGTTTCTTGAGAAAAATGAAGTGGCGGTTACTGACCAGAGTGTTCCCACCCGTCCTCCTGTTAGATCTCCCCTCAACCTCCATTTTAGCTCTGCTGTGATTGAAAGCACCTTGCAGATGTCTTGTGTTTCACCGTCATGTCAGCTGGCTCCTGAGCTTTAATTCTTCTGATTTAGGGAAAAATTTAGCCACAGGCGGGCCTTGCAGTTTATTCCCCGAATAGTGTGACTTGTGGCTTTTAAGCTTGGATGGGTAAGAAATCATCCATTTTGATATTTTGAAAAGCATATTTTGAAATGACATTTTGATATTTTGAAATGACAAGGTTACTGTTACTCAAGGGAAAAGGGATGTTTTGTTTTTTATTGCCACAAAAATATGACCCGAACTAACAAAAATTGAGTTTGGGGTAAGATCTGCTCTTTGCTGTACCTGCTAAAAGCCAGGTGCCTGGAACTCAGAGCAGGTCTGGGCATGCAGCTCCCCTGACTCGGACAAGAAAGAAAATCCCTTTCTGTTCGACACAGACCATCCTTCTGTGTTGGGAAATCCTGGTGAAGTATCACCTGAACTCTCCCAGTGAAAGCAAACAGGTGAAGATACCGAGCGCATTCCAGGCCCAGTGGCTGCCGTGTGCTCAGAGCGGTCCTTGCCTGGCTGCAGCCTGGTCCCTGCACCCCTCTCAGAAATGGGTAGAGAGAGCGCAGAGTCATGCTCTGCCCCGTTCTGCTGAGGAAAACTTCACAGCCCAGGGACGTGGGGGCCCTGGGGGGATATCTCATATTTAAATGTAACCAGTGTGTCACATGTACTGTCATTTGAAACACGCTAGTATTTCCAGATAAGCCAGTTTTGTTCTGAAAGTGTGAAATCAGAACAATTTTCAAAATTTAGTCCACATCAGAACAGTATTAAAACCCTGTTGCATTCACAGAGGTATACACAGTGGACTTGTTGAATTAACTTGAGTCTATACTTAAAAGCTGTGCTTTTTAAGTGGTTTTGTTATATTTGTCCTACTGTGTTCTGTGAAGGCTGGTAGAATGTGGATAAAGCAGTAAATATCTTAAGCCGTTTACTTGCAGATGCGGAAGCAGCGTGATGGGGGTTTGTGGGCCCGTCTGTAGGGCCCCGGGGTCAGGCTCGCAGGCTGTAGCCAATGCCAGCCCTTTGGTGACTGATCTTTGGACAAGCCTCACCCTGCCCGTCTGGGTCGGTGGCCTGGCCCCGGGGCCCTCATGAGCTGTGGGGGTCTGCTCCTGTGACCACAAGGCCAGGGTATGCTCACCGTGGAGGAACAGGGGCCTTGCACCCAGAGGTAGACTGCTGCTTGCCATTCAGGGGGCTTTCTGCTGGAGTTCCATGACACACAGTCTCTCTAAGAGTGACTGCTGTGTGGCTAGTGACCGCAGGAACTGAGCCAATTGGGCTGGGCCTTACTGTGGGGGAAGGGGGGGGTGCCCACAGACCCACCTGGGGGCGAACACAGAGAGGTGTCTGCAGATAAGTGTAAACGGAATCACCTGCAGTGAGTGCCTGAGCTCACTGGACAGCCCTGCTGCGCCCCTTGTAACTACCAGGTAACCATGGGGAGCGTGTGCAAAGAGAGTGGAGCAGATAGAGCCCCTTGCCCATGGCTGGAAGGGGGTGATCCACACATGATGAAGCTGGGAAGGGCCCTCAACACAGGAGTTCATTACTGTTCTGACTTGATTACAACGTAAACATACAGTCTTAAAGCCCAACTGTCTCCGTTTGGCACCACAGGGCAGGCCCCCCAGGCTGACCTGCCTGGCGCAGCAGGTGGTGCAGAGGGGAACTTGGCCTTGGCCCAGTGGTCTTGGCTGCGCCAAGGTTGAAACTAGGCTCAGTCTGTCCTGGGCAGGGCCAGCGTGTCCACAGCTGGGGGTGGAGGTCTGGGGGTCGGAGGGGTTTGGTGTATAGCTTAGCAGTGACCTTGCAGGGGTTACAGTGAACTGTAGATTGGCAGGTGATTCTAAGTTTCTTCTCTTTTTTTTTTTTCCATTTTCTCTTTATTAATAAGCATTCAATCATTTAAAAATTGTAATTTAGGACAAATAGATTGACAGGAAATTTCAAGAATTCAGTGTGTAATGTGAACTTCTGGTAGTGTTGGCTGGACCCAGAGTCAGTGAAAATAGGTCCACATATTTCTTACGTCAGACATTAAAGGAAAGCGGGAATTCTTGGTTAGTATATTTTCCTAGAATACATACGATCTTATGGAGGTGGCACTAGTAGTAAAGGCGGCTGTCAGTGCAGGAGATGCTGGGGACGCGAGTTTGATCCTGGGGTTGGGAAGCTCCCCTGGAGGAGGAAATGGCAACCCACTCTGATTTCTTTACCTGGAAAATCCCATGGACAGAGGAGCCTGGCAGGCTACCTCCGTGGGGTCACAAAGAGCCAGACACAACTGAAATGACTTAGCATTAGCACTTACTCATATGTAAATATAATACTTAAAATTCCATTGATGATGAGAGTATATTTAGAGTAAAATATCAAATATGTTTTCACTAAGAGCAGTCGCGTGTATGTGTTAATCTCAAACTCCTAAATTATCCCTCGCCACCTTTCCCCTTTGGTAACTGTAAGTTTGTTTGATATGTCTGTGGGTCTCTTTCTGTTTTGTGTAAGTTTATTAGTATCATTTTTAAAAAAACTTATTTGTTTTTTAATTGAAGGATAATAGCTTTACAGAATTTTGTTGTTTTCTGTCAAAGCTCAACATGAATCAGCCATTGGTATACGTATATCCCCTCCCTTTTGAAAATCCCTCCCATCTCCCTCCCCATTGATTGATACAGAGCCCTCTAGGTTGATACAGAGCCCCTGTTTGAGTTTCCTGAGACATACAGCAAATTCTCGTGGGCTATCTGTTTTACAAATGGTAATGTAAGTTTCTTCGTTACTCTTGCCATGCATCTCACCCTTAGTACCGTTTTTCTTCCCTCTGTGTAAGTGATATCATGTGATATTTGCCTTTGCCTTACTTCGTTGGTAATCTCTAGGTCCATCCCTGTTGCTGCAATTGGCATTATGCTTACTACTGTATACAAACCAGTTACAGCAGGACCTCCTGTGTAGCACAGGGAATTGTACTCAATATGTTATAATAACCTATGAGAGAAAAGGATCTGAAAAAAGAGTGGCTACACACCTGTGTATAGCTGAATTACTTTGCTGTGCACCCGAAACTCACACAGCATTGTAAGTCAACTGTATTTAAAAAAAGAAAAAAGCCAGTAGTTTTATAATTTTTGGGTATTGAAAGATCACAGAATTACATGTCTTGATCAGTTTAATGATTTCTGAGATTTTGTTAACAAAAGCATTTAGATGTTGAAATGGAATCAATCAATCTTTAAATGGTCCCGCTAAAGTCAATGAATTTCCTTTAGTGTTAAGACTAGTATTTTTTTTTTTAATCTCATCTTGGCTATAGTTTATAATATAGCAAAGAGTTGAGAGAGGAAAAGGAAACCGCTCTCTCATGCCTTTATTAAAGGAAAACGTTCTTCCGTTTAATAAGAGTTTTGTTGAAATTAATTTCAGCTTCAACTAGTGAAAGGACCCCAAATACTAATACTGGATCTTTAAAAATCTTTAGATTTTTAAAAAAATCTAAAAAAACTTAAGTTTGAACTAACTTTAGACCTAAAGAAGAATAGCAAAAATAATAGCAGTTCCCATAAAAGCCCTTCATCAGCTTCCCTGAATGTTGACTTCTCACAAAGGAGACTGAAGGCTGAGCATCGTGTGGGGCCGGGGATTAAACCCGGAAAAAGCTGCGCCGCCCGCTCCAGTGTCCCGCCTGGAGAGCCCCAGGGACGGGGGAGCCTGGTGGGCGGCGGCGCCCACTCCAGTGTTCCTGCCTGGAGAGTCCCAGGGACGGGGGAGCCTGGTGGGCTGCCGTCTGTGGGTCCACAGAGTCAGACACGACTGAAGCGACTTAGCAGCAGTGATTAAGCTGCAGCTGCTGTTTGGTGATGTGCCATCTTGGTGTTGGATTTGGGGTGTTTCCGAACTCACTGCCCCTGTTGAAGTCTATAAAATTAATGTGTAGAAAACGATGAGCCTTTCGGGGGTGCTTTGAGACTCTAATAACTGTCCAGTGTTCACACATAGTGCCTATCAGCTGCTGTGCCAGGCCAGCAGCGATGGTGGTGGTTTCATAGGAAAACAGGTCCCTCTGCTTTCTGCTCCTTTGCTGACTTACATCTGTGGACCACGGCTTGTCTTCTAGCCCTGCTGGTTATTTTGTTGTCAGATTGCAGTGCGTTTAGTTATTGGGCGCAATCTCAGGTTGGCTTCTGTGCCTTTTTTCTTTTTCCTCGTGGTTTCTCAATTTCTAGCATGACAAGATGCCCCAGGCTTTTCTTTTTTCCTTGCCCCAGCTGTAGAGTCCACCACTTCCAGGAGTCCTTGTTCCTCTTAGTGGAGAATGCTGTTTAGAATCCAAGACCCGGGTTCCACGCCCACACCCACTCCTACACTACCCTTTGTACCTCCAGCCCGGCCAACTGCGTGGACACCTGCGATTCCAGCCCAGGCCTGCCCGGTCCCCTGACCTCCCTCCTGTGTGCAGTGCTTCTTCATCCCGGCTCCCTCCCCAGCGTCGGTGTGCATTGGTTTCAACACTGCTAACTCTGCCTGTGAGAAACACAACCGCTCCGGGGGAGAGTGCTCCTCTGTGTCCTCCCCGTCCATGAAGTGGGGTGCCCCTGGCTAACAGAGGCACATTTCCACTGTCCCAGGGGCCCCACTGCCTATACTTTTTAATTTGCATTCGGGAAAATTCACCCATCATGAACAGCTGTTGACAGATTCGTAGAGTTGAGTCCCCCGATTTCAGTACCAAACAGAATGGCTGTCAGATAGGAGGGCAGCATCTCTTTCAGGAGATCTCTGTGTGTCCGAAGTGACGCCTTTTCAAGCATTTCCTCTGGGGGCTGATGGGAGATGCCAGCTCACAGGTCGCATCAGCAGCAGCGCTCTGCCCCAGCTTGCTTTCTGTTGTTGCCGAAGCCCAGTAGGCACCTGAGCTCCCCCTGATGTGTCCCTGATGGTTGAGGGTGATGATGTAGCGAAGGGCGGTTTCAGTGAAGCTGGTGGACAGCCTGAGCGCGGGGGCTTCCTTCCTGCCGGCTGGGGTCAGAGCCTGCCTTGGGGAGTAGGCCTCTCAGGGCACCTCTCCGCTTGGCTGCCATTTCTGGGAGGGGCAGGGCTCATCGCTGCTCCTGCTGGCCTCCTGGGCCCCTGTTTCCCTGTTTGCACCTGTGGTCCTGCCCCCAATACTGTCCTCGTCCTGCCCTCCAAGGCCCGTGCACGAGGGCCCCCGCCCTGTGAGCCCGCTGGCTCTGCTGGAGTTGGGGTTGGCCACCCCCGCTGCCCTATGAGCATATCTGCCGCTGAGGCCCCGAGCCATGGACGGGCTCACGGGTACGTGGAGGAGGGAGGCTGTGGGGTCAGCGCCCCGGGGTCTGTGGAGAGTCCCTTTCATGAACCTCCTCGTCTCTTCCTCACAGCGCGCTGGTGATTGCCACCGTTTTCGACCGGGATGTAAACTGCAGGAGAGCAGCCTCTGTAAGTCGTCCTNATATCTGCCGCTGAGGCCCCGAGCCATGGACGGGCTCACGGGTACGTGGAGGAGGGAGGCTGTGGGGTCAGCGCCCCGGGGTCTGTGGAGAGTCCCTTTCATGAACCTCCTCGTCTCTTCCTCACAGCGCGCTGGTGATTGCCACCGTTTTCGACCGGGATGTAAACTGCAGGAGAGCAGCCTCTGTAAGTCGTCCTGTCGGGTCCTTTCCTTGAGGGTGTGGGTGGCTCTCACCTGTGACCACCTCCCCCGAGAGGCTGTTGTCACCGGCCTGTGAAGCAGGAGCGAGGCCCAGGGGCAGGGGAGGGTGGCCCCCACTCTCTCTGGGTCCCAGCTGGGGAGTGGGCTGTAGCCTGTGGCGGGCAGGTCACCATGGGTTGCCGGCCTCCAGGCGGAGGTGCAAGGGGTTCCCGGAGGGGCGAGTGTGGAGTGGGTGCTGCCGTCCGAGTGAGGGTGGGGCCTGGGGTCAGTGTTGCAGGCGTGCCCTCTACTTGTGGGTGCTGTGGAATTGAGGCCTCTGTCCTCGGGTGTCGGGGCGTCAGGTCACAGAGCTCCCCGTGGCCCGCCTGCCCTCTGTTCTCTGAAGTACGTGGGGTCCTTGAAACTTTGTGTTTCAAGCAGAAGTTTCCCAGGAAAGCCCAAGGCCTTGTCTGTGTCCTGCAGTTTCTCTGCTTTTGTCTTGAGCGTCAGTAGGAAGCCTAATGATTCCTTGAGAAATCTCGTTTGTGCCTTGATATTTCCCCCCAGGCAGTAATTGTAAGACTCCTTGAAGTACAGCGAGACTCCTGTTAAATCTGTGTTTAAGAGTTGCTTGTTGGGGAGCTCCCTGTGGTCCAGTGGTTGGGACTCTGGGCTTCTGCTGTAGGGGGCCTGGGTTCGATCCCCAGTATCTTCACAAGCTGCACTGCGAGGCCTTTTATGTTTTCTTTCTGTTTATTGGAACCTAAGAACTAATTTTGGGAAGCAGTAATAAAATCAAAGCACTGATGCTTTTATGATATCCTAGGAAAGAGGTGGAATAGAAGAACAGAAATTTTCTTTTTTCAAGTTACAATTAAAATCCTTTAAAATTCGTGGAAGTTCTTTGCATTAAACACCACCCAAGTGACACTTCCTTACTTAGTGGTGCACGTCTGTCGCAGTGATGAAAGGTGCTTCTGTTGTTGAAGCTCATTTGAAAAGGTAGGGATCAAGTACCTAATTATCGGGGATGAAATTTCTCTTATCACAAAGCTGCTTCTTTGTGATGATGTATTTGGTCCTTTTGGATTCCAGTTTGTGCTCTGGTTCTGTGCGCTCCACGGGACACCACACCCAGTGACCTGGGGCCTTCTCCTCTGGAGCCAAGGTGTAGGGGGTGCTATGAGCGTGGTGAGCTGCCGTCTTTGTGCTCTTGCGGTTTGGATGCTTTTTTGATGATACAGTGGATGTTAGCAATTTGATCTCTGGTTCCTCTGCCTTTTCTAAATCCAGCTTGAACATCTGGAAGTNCTGAATATTCATTGGAAGGACTGATGCAGAAGCTGAAACTCCAATCCTTTGGCCACCTGATGCGAAGAACCAACTCATTAGAAAAGACGTTGATGCTGGGAAAGATTGAAGGTGGGAGGAGAAGGGGACAACAGAGGATAAGATGGTTGGATGACATCACCGACTCAATATTGGGACATGAGGTTGAGTAAGCTCTGGGAGTTGGTGAAGCACAGGGAAGCCTGGCGTGCTGCAGTCCATGGGGTTGCAAGGAGTCAGATGTGGCTGAGCGACTGAACAAGAACATACAGCGTGACCTTTAGGACTACCTTTCCTGCAGCACGATTCCCAGAGTCCAGCCAGGCCTTGGCAGTACTGGCAGCCCCTGCTTCCAGCCCATCCCGGCTGAGTCACGTCCCCTGTCCAGCTATGCACATCTGCTCTTGGGCCTCTGGGTTGTTTCTGCTTTGGAACTATTAAGAATTAAGCTGCTGTGACCATTCATGTACAGGTTTTCGTGTGAATACAGTTTCTATTTCTCTGGGATAAATGCCAAGAATAGGATTTGGGAGCCATATGGTGGTTGCACGTTTAGATCTGTATGGAAGGGCCTTGCTGTTTTCCAGAGGGGCTGCACCGCTGTAAACCTGCCCTCCATCATCTGTAGTGATCAGTTTTTCTACGGCCTCCCCAGCACTTGGTGGTGTCATTATTTTTGTGTTAGTTGCTTTGCTTAGATGTGTGGTGATAGCTCAATGTGGCTTTAATTTGCATTTCTCTCATGGTGATGCTAGTGATGTTGAGCATCTTTTCATGTGGTATTTACCACCTGTATCCTCTTCGGTGAAATGTTGGTTTGTGATATTTAACCACCAATGTTCCTTGTGTGCATTTGGTGGGTCTAGTAATTAAAGTGACACAAGACAGATTAACAGGGGAAAAAAACAAGTTAATTCATACAGACGGCGGTCTCATAAAATGGGCCCCCTAAAGTGACCAAAGCAGGCTGTTTATATATCCTTTTTGGACAAAGAAATGGTTATTTGCGAAGATTTAACAGAAGGAGCTGGTGAAGGAGTGACAAGATTTATTTCCATAACTGGTGATGAGGATGCTTTCTTGCCTCCTGAAATGGGAAATGTACCCTCACATGAGACATTTATTCTTGCTTTCAGAGTCAGGGTGTTTTAAATACCATCCCCCCCACTGGCCATTTGTCAAGTAACTTTAACTCGGAATAACAATATGTGGCCTGAGTGGCCTGCCTTCAGCTCCAACAAAGTCTTTTGCCTCCCTTTTTCACTGGGCTGTTTGTTTTTATTGTTCAATTTGGGAGTCTCTGTATTCCAGATACGAGTCCTTTTTTCTTGGGCAAGTGATTTGCATGTTCTTTTTAGTTCAGTTTGTGGGTTTCTGTTCATCCTCTTTACAAGTCTTTCACAACAATAAGAATCTTTTAATTTCGATGAGATCCAACTCCCTACTGTTTTCTTTTATGGATCATGTTTCTGGTGTCAAGTCTGAGAATCCATTGCCTAGCTCTTGATCCTAAGGTTTTCCCTGTTCTGTCCCATTGATCTATGTCTGTCTTTCTGTCTGGGTTACCAAGGTTCCATAGTAACCCTAATACTGGATAGAGTGAGTCTTCTCATTCTCTTCCCCCCCCTACCAAATTGTGTCACCATTTTAGGGCTTGTGCTTTCTTCTATAAATCTTGTGTTTTTTTTTTACCTTTTAAACGATGTCACCAGTATAGTAAATGTGTTCCTAAATATTGCATGTTACATAAATTGACATTGTATATTTTCTTCATTGCCTTTTGGTTGGTTTCTTTTTTTTTTTATTGTCTGTAATGAATTTATTGTGAAAGCTGAAAAAGGGTGCATAGCAAAAGTCCCCGTCTCCCTGCTCCCAGTGTGAAAGCTGCCTGAGGGCCCTCAGGGAAGGGCGGGTCTAGCTGCACCTCCCTGAGGCCACCGAATGCTTGGTCTTGGAGACAGCCAAGTCCTTTGCCTTCCTCTGTCGTCTGCGGGAGGTGTTGGGCGCCCATTTAAACATTATGTGGGGGGCTTTGTGTTCTGTTGTCTTGATTCCTTGTGCACGACTAGGCGTGTTCCTCCCAGCACTCCCAGGGGATGGGGATGGTGTGTGTGAGATGGAAGTCCTGGAGGTTATGACCTCATTCTCAGGATGCTCCTTCCTGCTCCAGGCATTCAGCCTTTGTCTGTGAGCAGATTTGTGCCTCCCAGGAAGCTCCCTGAAGCCACTGGCCACCTGACCTCTGCCCTTTGACCTGTCTCTGGTGGATGGCACGTGGCGNATGGAAGTCCTGGAGGTTATGACCTCATTCTCAGGATGCTCCTTCCTGCTCCAGGCATTCAGCCTTTGTCTGTGAGCAGATTTGTGCCTCCCAGGAGCTCCCTGAAGCCACTGGCCACCTGACCTCTGCCCTTTGACCTGTCTCTGGTGGATGGCACGTGGCGATGAGGTTGCATTGTGTGCATTTGATAGCTGGTGGCGAGAAGGTCCCTGAAGGACAGGGAAGCCTGGTGTGCTACAGTCAGGGGGTCACAAAGAGTCGGACACGACTGAGTGACCACACACCAAACAAGAAGGTCCACCTGAGGACACCTCATTCTAAGTGAAGGTCTGGACCTTCTGGACAGCCCTGCTCTGGGCCTGTGAGCGGGACGTGGAGCGTGTCCACTGTTGTCCTGGGGAAGGTGGCATGGGGAGACCAGGCACTCAGTGTCACCCCCATGTGCTGTCATCACAGATCCCCAGTAAGATGACTTGGGCTTCGGGCCTTCAGTTCACCTAATAGATTTGGCTTTATTCCTGTTTCTATATCTAGGGCCTTGAATCAAGCTTTGGTGTGAAAGTCAGCATCGGCCGCTTAGCAGATTTTATAAACTTGAATTCTTAGCCTGTGGTTTGAGAGCACACCAGGATGTAAAAAGAGAAAGATAAAACCACCCCCGAGGCTCTGAGTGGCCAACAATGAGACCTTTATTTAAAAAAAATAAAGTCGTGGCTCATTTGTTCTGCACCGGCTTTGCTGCGCGTCCATCACCAATGGCCAGCGAGTGCACACCTAACTCACCACTCTGTTTGTGTTTCCCTTCCTTAGGCTGCTTTCCAGGAGAATGCGGGACGACAGGTATGGTCACTTTTGAATTTCTTCATCCCTAAAACTTCCTGTAGATGTAGAAGTGAAAATAGTAGAGCCACCGACCTGGGTGAAGAATCGACCTAAAATAAGCTAGTTCTTCACAGGGGCTTCTGGTCACTGGCTCACTCATGACTCAGCTCAGGTGAGTGTTGACACAAGTTTTAAACAATTAGTAGCTGTTTTACAGGAAACTTGAATGTGTAATTTTCACAAACGTCAGAAATCCGTGCCTCATGCATTGCTGAGACCCTTCTGATGTCAGCAGGTGCCCCTGGGTGCCGGAGGGGTTTGGGCAGAGGAGCTTGGCTGGGCAGGGGCAGAGACATGACCCCTGGCTATCCCCTTTGTGGAAGGAGCCAGCTTCCTCATGCCAGTGCCCCACGGCCCCTCCTGACGCAGCATCCTGCTGCAGACCCTGAAGCTCTTACCACTGATCAGCCTGGGCTGGGAGTTTGGTGTTTATCCCCAAGTCATTCATACTGTGTGTGACGATGGCCACCCTGGGACCTGTGGCCAGTCTGGTGGCAGATAGGGGAGAGGTCTTCTTAGCGGAAATACCAAGCTGAGCTCTGTTGAAAAGGGTGCCAGGAGAGGGTCTGGGCTGGAGGTGAGTGAGTTGCAGGTGCGAGAATACTGGGGACAAGCAGTGATGGGCCTTGGGGTCTTGAGGGGCGCAGTTCAGACTGCAGGACTGAGGGGAGCCCACGCAGAGTGGCTGCTTGGCAGGTGGGAGGGCGGGGGTGGTGGTAGGTGGGAGAGGTGGTTGTCCTCAAGAGGGAAGACTTGGATGAATACAGGATTCTAAGACTCCTGCCTGGACATCTGGGAGAAACTGTGTGTGCAGAACTGTTGCCTTGGTGACGCCGAGTCCATCAGGGTTCTCACAGCAGGGTCGGCCTTGCTGTTGAACCAGAGCCTGTGTTGGCAGCACTGGGCCCACAGCCTCTGGGTAGACTCGCCTTTCCTGGGCTGACAGGGAGGGACCAGGGTGAGAGGGCTGATGCTGCAGCTTCCACAGGGATGACGTTTGGTACGTGGTGGGAGGGTCTCCTGGAAGCATGGGCTACTGGGCATGGGTAGAGGTGCTTCCATCCATGTGGCCCGGGTGCTGGAGGGGTCCCCCAGCCCTTAGGGTGGAGTCCGGAAAGGAATCAGTGGGTCTTCAGGCTGGACCAGGTCTGTGAAGGCAGCAGACCTGCTCACCTTCCATCGAAGGCCGTAGAACTGCCAAGGGGCAGTGAGGAGGGTGGATTAGCTGGGAGTTCGGTAGCCTGCATTGTGAACTGTAGCCCTGCACATGGAAGGGTTAGGGCCTTGAGGTGAGCTGTCCAGTTCTGAATCCAGTGTTAAGGCTAAACTGATGCCAAGGTGGTTTCAGACGACGGCTTGAATTCCACAGGCATTGCCAAAGGTAGAGGGAACCATATCACGCAGGTTGAACTTGAGTTTGTGCTACATTGAGATTGTTGAGGTGCCGCCTCATCCTTCGGGGGTGCGTTGCCGAGGAAAGAACCAAGTAAGGGCTCAGCCTTTCTCCCACTGCTGCGAGGCGACTGAGACCCAGGGTGCGTAAGTGTCGCTTAGTCCTGTCTGCCTGGAACCCCGAGAACTTAGAAGAAAGAAAGCTGGTCACTCGGCAGCTGCCAGCCTCTGGACGGGGGCTGGCCCGAGGAGGCCCGGGGGCGTCGGGAGGCGTCTCAGCGTTGGCCGGGCCGGCAGGCTCGCGCAGTGGAGCAGAGGGCGCCGCCGCCTCCTGCAGCCACAGTGGCCTCTCTCTAATCTTGGCCTTAAGGGGTGGCCAAGGGCCCAGCAGGAGTCAGCCGGGTGCGCTGTTGCCCCTGGGGTGTGGGGGGGCCCTCCCCTGTGCTGAGCTGTGTAGGGAGATGGATTGACTTTTAGGTTCACTCGAGAACCAAACCTCCGATCCTGAGGTCGTGTCCGTGACAAACTTGCCAGGGTCCATTGACAATTTGGAGTCAGATTTCAAGGTCAGTGCTTCATGTGTGGGGCTCGGTTAGCGGTGTATGGGTCCCTGTGCCTGGGGCTTGCTCAGAGTGAGGAGGGTGCCGGGGACCCAGGCCTCCCCAAGCCTCTCGTGGTTGGTGACAGCACCGCATCCTCCTTGGTTGCAAGTTTGTCATTTATGTCCTTTTAGAGAACGTATTGTCTCGTTTTCAGATTTTCAAGGATTGTCACCAGAGAGTGGTATCAGTGATAACTTGCAGACTTTGCGGTGGGGCCTGGGCCTGGGCCTAGGCTGGGAACGTGTCCCTGGGTGTGGCCAGTGTCCCTGACCCCGCCCAACAACCATTTGTTTCAGAGTCCCGTCCTGGTTGTCAGCTGTCGGGCCCCCATACGTGACCTCCCCGTTTTTGTCTTGTTCCTTCTCCCACCAGCTGTGGTGGGGGGGCCTCCTGTCCAGGATTCACAACCCAGGCAGGTGCCGGCCCCCCTCAGGGGTTCTGGCGTCCTTCTGGCTGGAGGGGCACTGGTTGAATGAAATCTGAACTTGAGTTCTGCTGAAATCTGATGTCTTTCTGTGGTGTGTGGTTTAGAGAAAGGGCTCTTACAGTGTTTCAAAGTTGAAATGCTAGAATTGTTAGGGAAACAGTTTTTTTAAGTGCTTCAGATAATTTTAGCGGTGTCCAGCCTCGAGCGGCAGGCAGTAGTTCCTGACGTGAAAGCCCTGGGGTGAGCTTGGTTAGGGCGCGCAGCTCCTGCCGTCAGGTCAGTGGCCAAGCCCACGCTCCCCAGCACTCCTCAGTCTGCTTGTGAACCTGACTCACGTGCGTGTGGTTACCAGCCTTTGAAAATACCTCTTTTATCCATTGAATAATTTTCGTCTCCCCCCTCCCCCCCACTTTTTTGTTAGGGTACTTTCCCTCATGGGATCGATATTTTGACCACAGCTGACTACTTCGCTGTTGGTAACAGAGCTAACTGTTTCCTGGTTATAAGGTAAGTTTTAATAGTCATTGTAAAATACAGTGTTTTCTTTGAATCACAGATCATTTTCCACCGTTTGGTCTCTTGAGCCTGGAAGATCCACTGAAAGTAAATTTATGTGTGAAAAGATTGAAAAAGTAATTGAAAACTGTTTTGAAAGGTTTCTTTCTCACTGATGGGACAGAGCGCCTAGTGTATGAGTCCGTTTACATAAAACTTCACGAAATACGAAAGAATCCGAAGGACAGTAACCCGTCGGGGGTGGCCTGGAGAAGGGGGTGCTCACCTTTTAGAGGTGTTAACGGTTTGAGGAGCACTGCTGTGGTGGTGATTTTTCTCTTAAACCATCATTTCGCTGAGAGCATGGTCTTTTTCCAGGGAATAGCCAGAAGCCAAAACCGTGCTTGCTTTCTGTGTGGCCGCTGCTCCGCTGGGGAGCTTCTCAGAATGAACGCTCAGATTGAAAGTGACTGTTGCTTTATTGTTTCCGTGAAGTGGTGTTTCCCAAGTGGAAGGTATCGCTAGCTTCTCTGAGTAAAACAGAGGTATTTGAGAAATCAGGTCAAGGAATAAATATTTAACGTCCCTAACTGCAGTTTTACAGAAATCACATCAAAGCTTACAAAATTTAAGTACATAAGTCGTGGGGCAGTGAGTCCAGTGTCTTAGCTAATTAACCCATCGCACCACTAGTACAGGATGGGCATGATTTCATGAAGTGACTTATTTGCCTTAAACTGGGAGAGGAAGCACACCAATGCCTTTTTAAATTGTTACCTGTTATGTGTCTGAAGGATAAATTCCCCAACACCCCTGCTGTGCAAACCGTGCAGAAACTACATTTCTCCATAACCAGCATGGACAGATATTTTTTTAAAAAGATGTAGCATTTGGCCTCTTTCCCAGAAACAGTCTTTGCCCAAACAGACTCTATTTTTAGCATCCTTTCCACCTTTCCTCAGCATTTAATGGCCTTCTTTGCCTTCTCCGTTCTTTCCTGTTTTCTTTGATTGTTAATCTTTGAACATGTATTATACATGGAGAACCACCTTTGCCCAAGTTTCCTGGCTAAAAACTTGCACATTTGGCCTTGGCATGCTTTTCTTGTGGCTGAGGTCTCTTAGTTGGTCTGCTTTTCATAGATGGGCTGGCTTGGGGTCTGTCTTTTTTTACAGAGGGTTCTGCACACTTGCCTGGACAAGAGGCAGTTTGTGCAGATGGGTCCAGCAGTCATGGACCCGGGGAGGGTGGCTGCACCCCATTACCATAGGGTGCTTTGGGGAAGCTCTCCCCTTGCCCCAAGGCAGGGCTGACACCCAGGGTCCTATGCCAAAGGAGCCTGCTGGGGCTGGGGGGACAGCCCTGCAGGAAAGAGTCCAGAGAGCAGGGCCCAGCCCGGCGGGGTGGGGCTTCTGAGCCACGGTGGTCCTTGAGTTGTCCTGAGGTCAAGGAACCAGGTTTGATGGTCAAATCTGCATTTTGAACATATCACTGTAGTTACGTTTTGGTAACTGGAAGCAAGGAGACAGAGCCCCTCACAAGGTGGGGGACAGTCAGGGGAAGGTCAGGGCCCCTCCAGAGGTGGGGGGACATGGTCAGGAGACGGCTGGGGTGCAGGAGTTGGGTCACCAGGAGAGTTGGGGTGTTGGGTGCACCAGTGAGGGAGAAACTGCTTTGGGTTTTGGGGAAGTTCAGCTTCACCAAACATGAGGGGCTCATGGCACATCTTGAGTGGATGTATGGGCTGATGTGTGGATGTTCTCCTGGAGATGGGAGTGTCTGATGCAGACTTGAAACTTGTGGACGAGGACCATTGGGTGGGGAGACTGACATCGTCTTACCTCTACTTTTGACTCAGAGCTTTGTCCCAGTACTGGTGACACACGGAAGATCGCTCGTGTTTACCGTGTAGATTCTGATCAGTGTTGACGGGCACCAATCTCTGCCACCAGAACACGGATAGCGAGACACCTGGCTCCACAGGAGCTCCGGGTGCCCCTCCTCCAGTGGCAGAGGATCTGCCTGCTCGGGCAGAGGGCAGGAGACATGAGACGCGGGTTCAGTCCCTGGGTCTGAAAGGTCCTGGAGTAGGAAATGGCGACGCATTCAACCACGGGCCGAGAAGCCTGGCAGCCCAGAATTCAGTGGGGTCTAAAAGAGTCAGACAGTACTGAGCATGCACGCAGGCACTCCTCCTGATTTGCATACAGTAAAATTCAGTTTAAAATGTGAGTTTTGGCAGGTACATAATCACCCCTGCAGTCAGCGCAGGGAATGTTTCTGTCACTCCAGAAAGTCGCCTCACACCCAGGCCCTGACCGCCTCCGAGTCGCCTGCTGTCGCTGGAGCCGGCCTGTTCTGGAGCGTGCAGGGCAGCCGGGTGGCGTGTGGGCTCCGGTCACTGGGTGTTGTCATCCGTCTGCGCTGCTCAGCGCTGCTCCACGGCGTGGGCTTGTCCCCGCTCACCAGCTGGCGGCCCTTTGAGGCTCCTGACTCCGGATGTGTGTCCGGGTACTTCTCTTTGTCCAGCTAGTTTCTGCTGCAGTGTAACGAGCAGTTGTGAGCACTGTTCGTTGGGTTGTCTTCTTGCAGTTGTAAATTTCGTTAACACATCACTGGCACCTTGGCACTGTGCATCCGTCTAAAGGTGGATTTTGTCCTATTTTGCTTTCTAGTGGTTTGCTTTCCAGTCGTTTTGCACGTTCCTGTCCCGTAAATGCTTCAAACTAAGGGAGCCCCAGAGTGCACTTTCCCTCCTGCTTCCTAACTCAGTGCATCACCTCCCCCTGCTCTCATTCCTCACGTCCCGTTGGTGACCTAGTTCTGTCACTCCTTCCTTCCTAACAACCCTCGAACGTTCACTGCGCATCTGCTCAGTTGTCACCGTGGCCCAGCTCTCACTGTCCTGTACACTTGCAGAGCCTCCGTGACCACCCCTGTCGCTGGTCTGAGTGCAGGACGGAGTGCTTTCTCTTGGCCACGGCCCCAGCCTGCCTCCTGGCCCCCGTGGGTCACGCACCCGCCTTGGCTGTCTTTGCCGCGGCCCCAGCCTGCCTGCTGGCCCCCGTGGGTCACGCACCCGCCTCGGCTCTCCTCCCCGTAGTCCTCGCCTTGTGGTAGGTGCTCCTCATAGTTTGCACTTGGCCTCCGTGCCTGAGTCCCTGTAAGTGCTGAGCGCCGCCTGGGCTGGCGGTTCCGGCAGTGCGTCTTCTCCAAGGTCAGCCGCTAGTTAGTGCTGGAGCTCAGACTAGAGTCAGGGGGCCAGCCCCTGTCTGGTTCCTCCTGTGAGGCTGCGGGCTTGTCTGCCCACTTCTCCGGGAGCTCAGGTTGCTGGCCCGGGTTGGGCCTGTTTGCTGGGTGGGGCCAGGCCCCCTAGGTGATGTGGGACCAGGAGTCACATCTCGGCTCCGTTTCTGACGGCTTTCACTGTCCTGACTTTTCTGATTTCTTCTTCTGACTCTCGCTTAAGTGACTTCTTCATTTTTAGAGGGGCTCTCAATCTAGCTTGTTGCTGGAAAAGCCTCTGCTTTTCTTCCTCTCATGCCTGGAGCACAGATTTTCTCTGACTTGACTCTCCCAGAGCTCATGCCTTGTAGCACAGGCATGCCCACCTGACACCCGTGTTCACCCTGTGTACATGCAGTGTGCCCACACAGGGTTTGAGTAAAATCCTGTTCCCCCTTCTTGGCCTTCAGTGTCATCCACTGTATTTTTCAGCCTCTGTGGAACACGTGGGTGATGGACAAGTCCGTAGTGGAGCTATGTAGATGGTATGACAGGTTCAGACAATATGTGTAAGCAGTTGGTGTTTTAGAGACAGTAAGTATAAAAGTGCATTTTTTGGAGTAAGTAATGCATGTGCATGGTATAAAATTCAGAAGGGGCAGGAGTTGTTTAGGGAAAACCAGGGCATCTCCCCTGTCCTCTGAGGCACCTGGTTGACCCCCAGTTCCTGCATCTTCTAGAGATTTGGCTCATGGCCGTGGGCATGTTGACTTCCCTCTGTCTATGCTGAGCAGTGGCACACGGAGCGCAAGGTTGGAGCCACTGAAGTGCTCGTCCACGGGGGATTGGCCAGATCCAGGCACACCGCGGGGGTGTTGTGGGTTCCGGGCCAGACTGCTGAAACAAAGCGGGATTTGCGTTAAAGTGAGTCACGTGAAGTTTTTTGGTTTCCCACTGCATAGGAGTTATCTTAACACAAATCTGTAGTCTGTTAGAGGGTAATAGTTAGGTGTCTATAAAAAAAAAGTCCATGCTTTAATTTAAAAATGCTTTATTGCCAAACACTGCTAACCATCATCTCAGCTTTGAGCAAGTCATAATAACATGAGCCGTCACTGTTCACAGATCACCATGACACATATAGTAATATTGAAAAAAATAGTTTGAAATGTTGGAAAAATTGTCAAAATGTGACACGCAAAGTGAGCAAATGCTGCTGGAAAATGATGCTGATTTGTTCAACGCAGGGTTGCCATGTATCTTCAATTTGTAAAATGTGCAATGTCTGTGGAGTACAATAAAACGAGGTCAGCCTGTAGTAACCAAGTTGAGCTGTCAGTAGGAAGGAGCAGCTCTGCGCATGTGCCGTCGCAGCAGAGCCTGGACGCCGTTTGCCACCTGTGACGTCCCGCGTCTTGGAGAGCCTTCCATGTCTTTATGTGGACTGTGACCTGTAGATCTCCCTCTCCTGGCCATTGGCTTCTGTCTTTTGCTGTTATAAACCATGTGGAGTGAATATTCTTGTGTATGTTCTCACTTGTGTAGTTATATCTGAGTGAATTAACCAGAAGTGGAACCGCTGAACCAACAGGTATTCTTTTTCGATTTCCTGGGCAATGCCACTTGCTGTCTCTAGAGGCTGTGCCAAGATGCTGTCCCCAGCAGTGTTTCTGGGTGCTTCTAGATCCTTCCAGTGGCAGCTGTAAAACCCTGGTTTGGGCAGTTTGCCAAAAACTTTGGACAAAACTTTTCTTTCTGTTTCCCATTGAATGAGGTTGAATGTTTGAGCTGTATCTTTTCTATAAACTTTGGTGATTTTTCTCCTAGGTGATGATATTATTGATTTGGAAATACTCCATGTTACAGAAGTCTCTTGTTTGTGATAGCAGTTGCGGATATTTTTGTTGTTGTTTTATGGTGTGTTTTTCCTGGCAGCGTTTTTCTCCTTTGGTTGAGTATTTTGAAGGTACCAATTTTTTCTTTTTTGGCTTCTGGGTTTTGAGTCATAATTAGAAAGGCGTGTCCCACTTGGAAATTATTTTTAGAAGTTCTGCTATGGTGTTTTCAGATGTAGCTTTTATTTTTAAGGTGTAATTATGCTTCATCAGCTGTCCTCATGTGAAGCGTGCAGTTCAGTGAGTGCTGGCAGCCTGCACACTTGGGTGGCCAGCACTGCCACTGAGATGTAAGGAGCTCAGCTCTTTGGCCCCAGGCTGCTCTGCCCATCACCTTAGCTCACTGATGCCGTTTGCAGAATGTCGCACAAGTGGAATCAGAAAGAACAGATTCATATACTGGCTTCTTTTTCTGAGCGCAGTGGTCTCAGAGAGTCACACTGACCTGTGCGCGTGTTGGTAGCTTGTTCCTCTTTATTACTGAGCTGTCTTGAGTCTGCCGCTGTTCTGCAGTTTATCTGTTAGTCCTCCTCTTAGAGACAGACATTTAGGGGGTTTTCTGTTTGGGGCTTTGATGAATGAAGCTGCTTGAAGTCTTTATTTGTTTAGAAGTCTTTTTGTGGATTTATATCTTCATTTCTTTTAGATAAATACTTAAAAGGGGGTTTATAGGAAACTTAAAAGATTTATAGGAAACTGCCAGTTTTTGAAAGTGGTTATATCGCTTTATGTTCTCAGAAGCAATGTGTGAGTTCCTGTTCCTGCACATTCTCACCATCTCTGAATATTGTTTTTTCCAGCATGTTTATTGCCGGCTTTCCTGAATACACACAGCCAATGATAGAACACCTGGTTACCATGAAGATCAGCCATTGGGATGGGTAGGTTTTGTGTTTTTGTGTTTGCCTAATTAATCCATCTGTCAAATAAGAACTCTTATTATTTCCCAAGGGGGAGATTAAATTGAGCTTGTAAGCCTTTAATACGTTTTTTGATTATAGATTTCGTAGTTTTGAAGGAACTCTTGAGAAGCAATATAAGTTCCACTCTTCACACCTGATGTGTTGCTTAATGGTCTACCTGGAGACTTCAGTGACACCTGCTGGGTGTGTAAACATTCCCATGTCATGAGGGCGGGGAACCTGGGCTGTGGGATCCACTCGCCCCTCTATAGCCACGGCCTCCCACCTCGCATCTGCTCCATTGGCCGCTTAGCCATCTCCTCCATCCTTCCTGGAGCCAGGCAGGCCTTTCCTTTTTCCTGATTATGGGGCAGTTTCAAGGTGTCTTTGCATTTCCCAGGAGTTAAACGTGTCCATCCAATGGGGAGGACCATTGTATGACCCAGAGCGGGTTATCAGCGCTGCCGTCAGCACCTCTGGGAAAACAGCTTATTTTCTCTTGGAAAGCTGTGCGTAGCTGCCAGCGCTCAGGGCGAGGTCTGAGAGGCACAGACACCTGTGTGTGTAAGGAGCTTCTTCAGGTTCTGCATCTGGAATCCCAGCTTATAGTGGCTGTTGCTTGTAGTCAATAGGACATTTAAAACCAAAATCGCAACTGTGTCACCCATGGTGTTAGACTGAACTTTTTAGCTGTTGAAAATCTCCAGCTGTTGTTGAGATGTTTCTTTCTTCTTTCAACTCTGTCCTTTTTCCTTGGTGTGTTCTGGGTGAGACTCTGGTTAGGTGCATATAACGTTTCTAACTTTTTTTGTATCTTCCAAATGTATTGTCTCTTTTTGTTTCATGTTAGATTTCTTATCTTAAAGTGTAATTTGATATTATTATAGCTTAAGGGTCGACAAGCTTTTTCTTGTAAGGGCCAGAGAGTAATATTTTAGGTCATTGTCCCATGTATTTTTTTTTTTTCCTTTATAAAATCCTTAAAGATGTGAAAACCATTCTAAGCTTGAGGCCTTACAGAAAGAGGCCTGTCACAGCCCCCGTCACCTTGCACCCCTGTCTGTCTGTGGGGGGATTGCGGATGGTCCCTCTTTTACGTCCAGTCTGGCGACCAACGTCTTTTATTTGAAGGTTATAGTCTTTTCACATCTGATGTGGTTATCCATGTCGTTTAATTTACACTTGTCATTTTACTGTGTGGTTTCTGTTTTTTCCTCATTTTTTAAATTGTTAATTTTATTTAAAACATTCTTAGTAGAAGTATTCTTTTTAGTATAAGCTCTTAAAACCTGAAATTTCTAGGATTCATAAATGGAGGGGAAATTGCAGTCAGATTTGAAGGTCCTCTTGATAATACCTGCTCAGATTTTTTTCAAATGTTAGGATTCATAGAACAAGATAATGCCTAATTTTTAAATGATTCTTCAGAGGTGGAGATACTTCTGCCTTTCTCTGTTTTTGGCCTGGATTATATCCATAAAGAGATATGAGCTGAAAGTTGATAAACGGGGTCTCTTCAATTTCCTGTGAATCCATAGCTTGTGGGAAATGGGGAGCCTTACAAAATTCTTCAGTGATGTAAATATACCTCCACCAGTGTAAGTATTCTGTTACACATCTAATAGTGTATACTTTTGGAAGATATTATCCAATGTTTGGGGTTTCTCTTTAAGCATTTTTTGATTAGCAGCAGTGTCTTACTGTGTAGCACAGGAAACTATGTTTAATGTCCTGATAAACTGTGATGGAAAAGAATGTGATGTACAACCGAGTCGCCATGCTGCACCGCGGAAATCAGCACAGCACTGTGAGCCAGCTGTGCTTCAGTAAAAGGAAGAACATTTTCTGATGCTTGGACATACTCACCCCAAATAATTTATGTATCGAGATAAACATAATTAAAATTTTTTGACTGTGGTAAGATGCACATAATATTTATCTTGATGTCTTAATCATTTTTAGTGTTCAGTTCAGTTAAGTACATTCCCCTTTCTGTGCAACCAATCTCCAGAACCTTTTCATCTTGCACAACTTAAACTCCATACCCATTAATCACTGACTCCCCCTCCCCCTGGCAACCCTGTGTGTCTCCGTGGATCTGAATCTTAAAGGAATCTCATGTGGAATCCTGTAGGATTTGTCCTTTGGTGCCTAGCAGATTTCACTCAACATAATGTCCTCCAGGGTTCATCCATGCTGTAGCGTGTGTCAAAATTTCCTTCCTTTATAAGACCAAGCAGTAGTCCATTCTGTATACTTGCCACATTTTCTTTATCCATCATCCTTGGGTTGCTTCCACATTTCAGCTATTACGAGTAATGCTGCTATGAATATGGATGTATAAATATCTCTTCGAGACCCTGCTCTCTGTTTTGGGGGTATATACCCAGAAGTGGGATCCATAGTTTTTCATAATGGTTGTACCATTTAACACTCCCAATACCGGTGCACAAGGATTTCAGTTTGTGCAAATCCTCACCAGTACTTGTTGCCTTCGGTTTTTTTCTGAAGCGTTGATCTTTATGGGTTACTTTGTTTTCGTTGTTGTTGTTGGGTTTAAGAGTTCTTTATATATTCTGGATGTTAGTCCCTTATCAGATACATGATTTGCTATATATTCTGGATGTTAGTCCCTTATCAGATACATGATTTGCAAATATTTTCTCCCAGTCTGTAAGTTGCCTTTTCTCTCTGTTGATTGTATCCTTTGATACTCGGAAGTTTTAGATTTTAACACAGTCCAGTTTATTAATTTATCTGTTATCAGTGTATATAGTTTTTCCTTTGCCTGTGTTTTTGGTGTTGAAAAGCATTTTAGAAAAAGATCTAAAAAAGTTTAGATTTGGCAAGAAAAACATCGCCAAATATAATGTCATGAAGCTTTCCCCTTATTATTTTTTCTAAGAGTTTTATAAATGAGGCCTGATATTTAGATGATAAATAATATTATTTTTAAATACAGAAAGCTTATCTTCAAAGTGCACTAATTGGGAAGATCATTGCTGGGATGGGGCTAGGGGTCATGCCTGGAGGTGGGCATCCATCTCACAAGTGACCCTCTGGGTTTGATCAGAGCCTGTCTGGCCCCTGGCAGGCTTGGTTTTTTAAACCAGTCTCGGGGTCATCCTTCAGATCTGTATGTTGAGACGTATCAGCTGTGCCTTGATTAGAGATATTTGCAGTGATATGATGTGCACCTCCTGTTGATTAGCTTGAGCCACTGGAACTTGCCTCATTCAGCCTACGATCGTCCCAGTGGTGTTTCCCAGACCCCCGGCACTCCTGTCCTCTGCGTCCCTCGGGGTGCAGGAGGTTAGACCCACTTGGCCACCCAGCGCCGTGCAGATGGCAGCGTTGTCCTGACACAGGCTTGCATGTAGTGCCGCCTCTTGGTGAAGGCTCTCTCCCTCGTTTATGAACAGAGGTTCTTATTTGCTAGTTTATTTGTATTTTTTCTCATAGCGTTTGGCTAAGTGGCCAGGCGACAGCTCCTGCACACTGTTCTCTCTGAGAGAAAACCAGACTCCTCAGCCTGCAGGACTAACAGTGTTGTCTGCCCTGCCCCCAGGACCATCAGGGAGCTGTCTGCCAAGGCACTGCGGAACCTGGCGCAGCGAGCGCCCGAGTACACCGCCCACGAAGGTAGGTGCTCCCCACATGCCCTCACACGTGCACATGCGTGTGCACCACAGACACATGCGCACACACCCAGCAGAAAGCCCCGGATGTTTAGCCCTCGCCGATGTTAAGACCTGAAGGTTTCTCTCTTGCTGGGAAGGGTGTGAAGAACTGGCCTGTGCTTTGCTGGGGACAGAACACGAACCAGGCACCCCAGCCCCTGGGAGCGCAGGTGCTGTGAGCACCGAGCTGTGCATGTCCCCGGGAGCCCCAGGCTTCGTTCCTCTGCCATCCCAGCCAGAATGGGTGGACCTGCTGTGCACTGTGTGCGTTTCAGGATGAGCCTTGAAACAACAAATGAAGCAGCTCGTATTGTAACATACAAAACAGTGAGCTGCCTCCCCTGGGGCTGGGGACTCGCTGACTTTCCTGGGCTGGGCCTGAGTGCACTCTACTCAGGAACAAGACAGCGAGTCTGAGTTATTGACATGCCCTTATCGTTAAGAAAAGACCCTGTAATTGTTCCATCGTGTCGATTCTATTTGGAATCAATAGCATCTGATTTCAGTTCAGGAAACTACATAGGTTTCTTCAGATTGTGCTTATTCCCACTGACGTTTATTAGAGAAGTGACTGTAGTTGGATTACAGTTGTTCAGTTGGAGTTACTGATTTTACTCAGACACTCTAGGATTTTACATGAAGACTTGGGGCCTGTGAGGGTCCTGAGGGCCTCTTCAGCTTCATGGTCTCTTAATCAATGTCAGAAATCTCACCTGGTGTTTACTCCTTTGATGATAATCCTGCAGCCTGAATGAAGGGGACAGTTTCTTTCCAGTTCAGGAGTGCTGACTGCTCTGGGATTCTTAGACACTGACCACTACCAGCTGCCACATCTGAGCGCCCGTGACAGCCCCCTCCCAGCAAGGGTGCTGTTGGCTTCCATGGCCTCTGCATGGCTGTGACTGGGGTTTCCCTGGCTGGTGGGGCTGGACGGACATAGCCTCCGTGGTTGTGACTTCTCACCTGTACTCCCGGCCAGGCTGCAGGGACTCTGATCCTGCTTTCTGTCCCCAGAACACAGGCTCCGAGCTTTCTCTGCGCTGAGCAACAAGGAGGGAACTCCTGGCTGAGCCAGCGTGTGTTGGCTGTAGGGTTCTGCATCCCAGCCTCTGTCCTCCCCGCCCCCCTGCAGAGCCCTGGGTTTCCCTGAACGATGGGGAGGCCCTGGGGAGCAGCCGTGTCTTCCTTCTTCCCCGCTGTCTGTCTTCACCCTGAGTCACCAGCCTGTGCAGGGGCCCTGCAGATGTGCAGATGTGTGCTGTGTGGGACACGTGTCCTCTTAAGTCACATTCATCCTCCCTGCTCATGCGTCTGCCAGTGGGGTTCAGTGTGTCAGAGGCCTTAGTTTCACCCTGGTTGTGGGGTAATGATGGAACCGAGCGGGTGCGTTCCTCCCCTGGACCCTGAACCCGCGCGTCTGACAGTCACCCCGTGTGCCTCTCCCACTGTGCCTCGGCAGTGTTCCCGCGTCTGCTGTCGATGACACAGAGTCCAGACCTGCACACTCGGCACGGGGCCGTGCTCGCCTGCGCAGAGGTCGCCCGCAGCCTGCACACGCTGGCCACGCAGCAGGGCAGGTAGGAAGCCCTCCATTCGCACCTGTGGTGTGCTCCGTGCTCCTGACATCTGTTGGCGGTCCCCTGTCCTCTCTAGGGGGTCCCGCCTCACTGGGCTTCTCTTGTCACCAAACAGATTGTAAAGCAAAGACACGCTTTCCAAAGTTGGTGTGGAGTAGCCCGTGTATTCAGTATTCTGTGTTTATCACTTCGAATAATTAAAAATACTAGAGGATATAAAAGTTTCAGCCAGGAGCCTCTTCTGTTGGCGCAGTTGGTATAAGTAACAACAGGCGCAGTATGGGGTGGCTGAGAACGTCTGAACATCGAGAACGTTTTGTGAAGCAGCTGCTCCATCTTCTTTCTGACTAACTTTTCCTCAAAGACACAGCTCACCACACACTGTGATATCTGTGCCATGGTCCTGAACTCCACCTTGAGGAGTACTGTGTTATATAAAGTCGATTCCTGTCCCTCGAGGTGGTTCCCTGGGGTCCGATGATAGCAGAGCTGAGTTGACCCTACTTCTCTCCCCAGGGCTCCTGGGAATTTCAAGCCCCCCGCCCCAGACTCAAAACCATGGTCCTCACGTGTCGTGTTTGAATTCCTGCAGGCCCGTCTCGGACTTCCTGGACGAGAAGGCCATGCATGGCCTGAAGCAGATCCACCAGCAGGTCAGTGTGCAGCCAGGGGGCCGCCTCTCTCCCGGGTCTCCCAGGGCCTGGGGGCCTCCCTGCCCCCACGCCCTTCCCGCTCCTCAGCTCCAGGTGCAGCCTGGAGTCGGTCCTGGGACTTTGGGCACGAACCCTGAGGGTGAGCTCAGGCTCTCCCGAGTGGCCGCGTGCCCCCGCTGGGCCTGGCAGCGCGCGCTTCTCGTCTGGCCCTGCTGCACTGCCTGGCCGCCCTCCTCGCTCGGGGCGTCCTTGTGGGATGGTGGGCGGGTGAGGGCTCACAGAAGGCCTTGCACCCCCAGCTTTACCCCCACGGGGGGAGCTCCACGTCTGCACTCGCACCAGGGTTTGTGTATGCACTTCTCTGGGGAGGAGGTGTGTGTGTGTTTCTGGGTTTTGAGATTCTCAAAGGCTTTTTGTGACTCAAAATTGGTGAAGTACGAGCTGTGGGTCTGAATGTTACAGGATAACATGAAAGTCACTCTTGAGTGTTAAATGGCTTCACCATTTGTTGTTCTGGGTTGAGTTCTGGTTTAAGATTTTTCTTTATGTGATAATTGACCATTTTCATGTCCTTCCCTCATCCCGTTGGTGCAGTTAGCTTTCCTTTCCATTTTAGTAAAGTCATTTCAGCTGTCTGGGTGCATTTCTCACCTTGAAGGGCGCCTTCATGTATGCTTTTGGCTTCCGCGCGTTCCGGTGAGCGGGGGCCGCTCTTCACTGCCGTGCTCGAGCCGCGCACGGTGATGCCTCCTCTCGCTGCGGAGTGTGGGCGCCAGGGCACTTAGGCTCCAGTATGAGGGTCTCGGGAGTTGTGCTGCATGGGTGATCTTCCCCGACCAGGGGTTTAACTCGTGTCCCGTGCATTGCAAGGCGAATTCTTAACCCCTGGACCACCAGGGAAGCCTTCATTTCTCGCCTGTGAAGTGGGGTCTGGTGACGCCCTCATGTCTCACCTGTGGAGTGGGGTCTGGTGACGCCCTCATGTCTCGCCTGTGGAGTGGGGTCTGGTGACGCCTATTTCTCGCCTGTGGAGTGGGGTCTGGTGACGCCCTCATGTCTCGCCTGTGGAGTGGGGTCTGGTGACGCCCTCATGTCTCGCCTCTAGAGTGGGGTCTGGTGCTACCTGGACGCTGTGGAGCCAGGCTGACGCCGTGTGGTGCTGTAGAAGGTTCAGTGTGGGGACCACCCCGTCCTCAGCTTCCTTTCTCTGTAGAGCCTGGATAAAAGCGGAATCTACTTGCTTGAGTTTCTGTGGGAACTGAAGAATGTGTCTGGAGAGTTGGGTGGAGTTTTTGGCATAGCATGAGCTTTCAGTGAGTGGGGGCAGGGACGGTAGTTAGTGATGCTGAGGTGCTTCGCTGAGTTCCTTGCCAGGAGAAGGGCCAGCAGGCTTAATTTTCTGCCTGAGGGGCTTTCGGGGGGCAGGTCCTGTATCCAGGCATCTCCCCGCTGTCACTGGCTGTTGACCTGCTTCCTCCCTGCTCTGACCCTCGGTTTCCCTACCAGGCCAGGGAAGGAGGAATCTGGGCATCTTGGGAATCAGACACAGTTGTGCCAGAGGGTCTTAGCGAGGGAGGGGCTTCTTAGCGAGGCGCTCCTGGAGAGTGGANCATTTCTCGCCTGTGGAGTGGGGTCTGGTGACGCCCTCATGTCTCGCCTGTGGAGTGGGGTCTGGTGACGCCCTCATGTCTCGCCTCTAGAGTGGGGTCTGGTGCTACCTGGACGCTGTGGAGCCAGGCTGACGCCGTGTGGTGCTGTAGAAGGTTCAGTGTGGGGACCACCCCGTCCTCAGCTTCCTTTCTCTGTAGAGCCTGGATAAAAGCGGAATCTACTTGCTTGAGTTTCTGTGGGAACTGAAGAATGTGTCTGGAGAGTTGGGTGGAGTTTTTGGCATAGCATGAGCTTTCAGTGAGTGGGGGCAGGGACGGTAGTTAGTGATGCTGAGGTGCTTCGCTGAGTTCCTTGCCAGGAGAAGGGCCAGCAGGCTTAATTTTCTGCCTGAGGGGCTTTCGGGGGGCAGGTCCTGTATCCAGGCATCTCCCCGCTGTCACTGGCTGTTGACCTGCTTCCTCCCTGCTCTGACCCTCGGTTTCCCTACCAGGCCAGGGAAGGAGGAATCTGGGCATCTTGGGAATCAGACACAGTTGTGCCAGAGGGTCTTAGCGAGGGAGGGGCTTCTTAGCGAGGCGCTCCTGGAGAGTGGAGTGTACTCCGTCAGCCCTCCTGGGAGACGCCCACCTGTGCTTGTCTCTCTGTTCTCCTTCTGATGCTCGTTGATGTTATATACCTGCTGTGTTATATTTTTTAATTCTAGTAATTCAGATGACTAATTTTCAATTCTTTATTTTTAGCTTTACGATCGTCAGTTATACAGGTAAGATTTACATACCTGAATGAAGTTTTATGTTTTGTGAAGAAAACAATGGGCCCCTAGTCACGGGCATCTCCTGAGTGGCTGTGGCTGAGTCATCTGTGTGTCGTATTTGAGCGAGTGAAGAGCCGTGAAAGGGGTGGTTGGGTTCTGAGCTTCACAGAATCTCACAGGCTTGTGGCTGTGGACAGACCACCCGTAGCAGTAGCCCTGCCTGGATCTGCCTTCTGCCCTTTGCAGCAGGTCCCCTCTGCCCTGATGGCTGTGGTCTGCCCTCTGAATGTCATGTGGGTAGAACTTACTGTGCAGTCTTAGGGTCTGGTCTTTCTCACCGAGAACGCTGTTTCTGAGATTCACTGTGTCGGTATACAGCGGTGTGTTCTCTCGTAGAGCTGTTGGTGGTCAGCGACCTGTGTGCTTGGCATCTTCTTGCCAGGTGATGGGCATCTTCCAGCTTCTGAGGATAACACTTCTGTGAACACTGGCATTTGAGTCTTGGTGTGGACGTGTGTTTCTGTTTTTCTTGGGTGGTCACCTGTGTCAGGACCCTCTGTGGTCAGTGTGGAGACGGGACGAGGCTCCTGGGCTCTTTGGTGGTGTCCGTTTCCTGTTTAATGGTGCTTCCCTTAGAGGCATCCTGCAGGTGGTAAACTGCTGGGCGATTCTCCTGCTGGGTGGGTGGAGCCTGGTGTGGACCTGGACCTGTGGGTGTGGCTCTGCCTCCCCGTTCCTGCTTCTTGGGTGGGGGCCTGGAGGGAGTTCCCATGGGCCCTCTTGGCTGTTCCACCAATGCTGCCTGTCTGCTTTTCACCTGTTTTAAATAGAAGGAAAGGAGCGACTCATTTTCTCATACCTGAAAGCGTGTTCACTTGCTCCTGATGACGTGGCCTGCACTCCGTGGACTGACCGTGGATGAGCAGGAGCAAGCCGCGTGCCGAGTGGGCCAAGGAGTGAGCCCTGGCCGCCCCGGGGCCATCGTGCCGAGTGGGCCGAGGAGTGAGCACTGGCTGCCCCGGGCCGTCGTGCTCTTGTGTGTGGCTTTCTTTGGAGCTGAAGGCGTCTGATGATGTCGTCAGCATCTCACAAACCCCAAATGCACGTCTGTTCATTGCCTCTAAATGTTCTTTTCTAGTGATAAATCTCAAAAGTAAGTAGAAGAGAAGCCCCTTCCTTGAGGCCAACGGAGGGAGATGATGCACGTGGCGTCTGGTGTAGCAAGGGCTCTGGGTGGGATGGGCCTGGTGCCTCAGCACAGACCACAGACTCCCACACAGACCACAGAAGGGAGGGCACGTGCCCCACAGGACCAGACTGCAGGGCCTGAATCCGAGCGTCCAGTCCTGACCTGTGAGATCCAGCTTAGCCCCACTATTTCCTTTGACTGTTTTCTTATTGTGAGTTTGGGGGTCTCCGAGACCACTCCCAGGCTCAGGGACTGGGCTGGCAGAAGGACTTGGCACTCAGCATAGCTCTTAATGTTGTGAAAGAAATGAAAGTGAAAGTCACTCAGTCGTGTCTGACTCTTTGCGACCCCCTTGGAATTCTCCAGGCCAGAATACTGGAGTGAGTAGCCTTTCCCTTCTCCAGGGGATCTTTCCAACCCAGCTCTCCCACACTGCAGGCGGATTCTTTACCAGCTGAGCTCTTGATGCTGTGGTTGTGGCTATTGCTGCAAAAGTGTTCATTTAAATCAGCAACCTTTTAAAAGGCCCAGAGGACGGAGTCCATGGTAGACCAGGCACAGCTTCCTGGCTGGGTCCTGTCCCCGTGGAGTCACACTGAATCCTCCTAATGGCTACTCGTAACACACACACAGCTATTGCCACCCAGGGAGACCACCACAAATGGCACTACCAGTGTTGACCTCCCACAGGGCCCCCGGCCCAAGTAAATGGAGGATCCTGCCTGGCAGAGCCTTCTCGGGCTCGGACCTCCATAGCTGGGACAAAGCTCCAGACCCTTCCTTCCTAGCCCTGACCTCCAGGAAGCAGCCTCGCCTATGGAAATGAACCCGCCCTCCTGGAAAGGACTCCTTAGGGCAGTCTGGTGCTAGAGCCTTGGGCCCCACGTGACCTGAAGATCCCTCTTACGTTGGCAAAGGACACAGGGCTGGAGCGTCTCACAGGCCTGACAGCCCCCCGTGACACCCAGGGGTGGTCAGTGCTGGCTGGCAGTGGGGGCTCCTGCTGGGAGGACCGCCGTGTGCAGTGGGACCTCCGAGCACTCGCTGTGTCGGGCAGGTCGGAAGGGGAACCCCTGCTGGGGAGGGGCAGGAGTGCGAGAACTCCTGGCCAGGCTGCGTGGTGCTCCCGACTGGGAGCGCCCAAGCTCTGAAACCTGGCAGGCACTTCCCGTCAGCGGGTCCGGACCCCTCTGGGGAGCCCTCGTTGAATCTCCTCGACACTTGAGTGCATGGGGCCCCTCGCTTGTGATGCCATGCCCCAGTCCCTACGTGCCACCTGGCAGTGCCAGGCCCTCCTGCAGGAGTGGTGGCAGGCCATCCTTGGCAGGACAGAAAGCGTTAAAGAAGTGTGAACTGTGGGGAAATGGAAACGGCAGGCCAGCTGGTTGGGGGACCTGGATCTTGATCTTGGAGGGAAATGCGAGTTGCGTGTGGGGTTTGCACCAGCCCTCTTCTGGTCCCCTGCGGGGGTGCTCCTGCCCCTCTGTGAGTGAGGAAGTCGGCCCTTAGGAGGCCGCCTGCCGCCCTGGCAGCCACGGCCTTGAGGCCTTGGGGGTGCTGGGTCTCCCTGGTCTCTCAGCGATCTGAGTGACTCTGGGAACTGCGTTCTCTTGGGTGACCATGCACAAAAATCTTCCTGGGGGAGGACATAGCAAGGACTGATTTTCCCTGACTCCGAACATTTTATCTTGCTTGGGGTCTAAATAAAAGTGAAAGAATTGTGCAGTGAATACCTGTTCACCCTTCCCCCACCTCAGTCAGTTATTCATGACATCTGGACCGTTGTTTTCTTTCTCTCTGTATACATGTAGTGTTTGTTTTCTTTAGTAAGTTGTGGGCCTGTTACTTCCTCTTTAAGACTTGAGAAAGCATCAGGAAAGAGCAGGGACTTTCTCCTGTGTGATCGCATACAGCCAGCGTCCCCACCGCACCCAGGAGGCTCCGTGTGACCTCCGGGATCTGTAAGCGGAGGCTCCTTCAGCTTGTCTTCAGGTGCTCTCCGAAGCTCGGGCCTGCTCCAGCCTCGGTGCCGTATCTGGCGTGACTCAGCCAGCTCCCTTTTTGTTTCTCACGGTGTGGCCTCTCTTCAGGCCGGCCGTGCTGGGTAACAGGACACATTCTGGGTTTGCCGGGTTGCTCCCTGCATGACTGGATCTGGCTTGCCCATGGCGCGGCCGGCGCGGACCCTCGTGTTGCCTGTGAAGTCGATGTGTTTGCCCCCTGGTGGAGACGCTGAGTTGACCCCTGGGTTTAGGGACAACCTCCAAAAGGTCAGACATGCTGGTGAGAGGCATGCATCCCCTTGCAGCGGGAGACTGGCCTGACGGACGGGTGGTTTCAAGACTCACGGATTCTGGTTTCCAGCGCCTGCCTTACCTGAGCCAGCCATTACCGTGCGGTCTGCCAGTGGGTGCCTGGCTGATTCCCTCATTCTTTCCATGTGCATTTTCTTGGACTTGCCTGGAAAGAGCAGCGCCCCTCCCCACTCCCATCCTGCTGTTTGTCTTTCTGATGTATCACTATAGACTCGTGCACCGCGCCCGCACCGCCCCCCTTCCACACACACACCATGTTGTAATTCAGTAGCATCCTTGTTACTCCACCTGTGACTTAAACTGCCCTGTACTTGGCCCACCTTTGTTTAAATAGCCTCCTCTGTCATTTTTACGTGATTCGCTTGTCTTTGAGCAAGGTCTCTTTAAACCTCTTCGTTTTTATTGCTTTGGTTTCTGTTCCCATCACTGATGGCATTTGGTGCAGCTTTTCTTTTCAGATCTGTGTGTTTTATCTCTTGAGGTCCTGTTTGTGTCTTGCTATGACTCAGTCTCTCTCCTCTCCTCCTGGGACACGTGCATGAGCTGAGAGCTGTTCCGACGCCCCTATGTGTGTATCCCGTCCTCTTGGGGAGCTTCTTGGTCTGTGTTCTTGGGGTCGTGGGGGGTGTTCTGGGCTCTCAGTGGGGAGCTGGGCGCCGGCTGCTGCTGTCCGGTGCTGCTCGCTTGGTGGGCTCAGTCGGATCCTTTCATAGCCAGCTATGGAGGCTTGGTGGGGCTGAAACAAGTGGGCCGGCCGCTCAGGTGGTCCTTCCGAGGGGTCTGCTGGTGCCTCGTGCCTGAGGAGGCCAGTGCTCTGACTGAGGGGGGGCTCCTCCCCGCCTGTGTGGATTCCCACGCATGCCCGCCTTCTCCTTAGGAGTGCTTTTCTTCTTTCAGGCTCAGGTGGTTTCTCTTCTCGAACGTGCAGCTCAGGGTCAGCGCTGGGGCTGCTGCTCCGCATCCCCTCAGATCTTGGCCGCCTTGGCCTCCCACCTTCCGTCTGCGGGGGCTTCCCTGCTGGGCCCTGGCTGACCCTTCCCGCCTTCCATACCTCTGTCTGCCAGCCTCTGAATTTTTGTCCAGTTTTCCACTTGTTTGAGGCAGGAGGGCAAACTCAAATCCTGTTCCTTTGCCTGGGCCAGCAGCCATGGTCTCATAGCTTTCCTGCCTTCTCCCAGAGTGTTTCTTGAACTCATGTTCACCAATTCCCCATTGGCATCCCACGTCAGTCGGGGTCCAGGTGGGGAGCCCCTCTCCCCGGTCCTGCTGGGTGATGATATCTTCCTGGTGCCTTAAGTTCCTGTAGTTTTTACAAAGTAAGAGTTGAACAGTGTTTGGAATTTGTTACAGTGTTTGTGATTCTGTGATATAATTCATACCAGGGATTAGAGGCTCCAGTGAAAACTGAAAATCATCTCGTAAGCGGTCACAGCACGTATTTTCATTTCTTTTCATAAATAGTAGTTCACATGACCAACAACAAATGCAGCTCTTTAACGTCATAGTACTTTTTGGAGCCTGAAGTTACATCTGTTACTTGGTGAAAATATTTACGTTGTTTTGTATAACAAGAGTTTTAACTTTGTTTTCATTAATTTTCAGGGGTCTGGGAGGAGAGCTCATGAGACAAGCAGGTAGGTCTGAGCAACAGAGGCTGCAGGTTGTGGGTCACAGTCCTTTCTTCCCACCACCGAGGGAAGAGAGAAGTCCTAAGGGTATTTATTTACTTGTTTTCAGCCCTGTAAGGTTTCCCGATGGGTTCCTTTGCAGTGACAAATGGCCCGGCCGTTTTCTGGTCAGAACTGCCGCGGCGGTGCACCTGGCCTGCACGTCGTAACTTCAGGGCTGCCCGCTCAGCCCGTTGCTTCACCTGCGTGTTCACTCCAGGCTCTTAATTTTCAGCTTCTGTGGGTTTTGATACATTTTAGTAGCCACGGGGCTGGCAGCCTCTGAGGTGGGATGGATGAGTAGAGAGGTAAGTCTACCATGAAGGAGTGATAAAGTTAGGAATGCGAATGTTGCCATCTTTCCCTCTTCAATATGATCTTTAAATGTAAATGTAGAGCAAGGAACAGTTTTTAAAGGTTATGTTTAAATGTTTGCAGGAAATTCAAAAGTTGCCAACATGTAAATATCTGGATTTCCTGACGCTTTTCCAGCTAAACCTACCAGAAAACCCAGGACTCGGTGTTTATCAGGCGCCAGATCTGTGCTGGCTCCATGCTGGGTGCGGGTGCAGGAGGGCCCCTCACCCAGCGGAGGGACGGGCTAGTGGCGGGGGGGCAGGGGAGTGTCCGTTCCTCCAGCCCTTAGAAATGGTCTGTTCAAAGCAGAATGGCATTTCTTAGGAGCAGCTGAATAGATTGGTAAAACAGAAGGGAGAATCAGAAGTTTCAAACGTACATGGGATTTCACGTATGACAAAGAAGATAGGTGTTTCCAACCTCGCTGAAGAGGGCAGTTGATAGAGTGGTTGATGATGTCCTGAGGAACCACGTGGAAGGAAACAGAATTGTGTCCCCACTGCACACATACACAAAACTAAATTTCTAATTAACGGATACTTAACTGATTAATTTCTGATTAAACTTACGTATAAGAGATACATTTTTTAAAGCTTCAAAGAAATTTTAGGAGAAATCAGAGGATCACATTGATCCCTAAAAATCTTCCTACCTAGGTAGTTTTCAGCCTCACCTGGTTGCTGGGGAGATGCTGGTTAGCTCCACGAGGAGGACGCGTCTCCTCGATCATAATGGCTAAGTCAGAGCTGGGTGACCCTCTGCCAGTGGAGTGCCTGCTCTGGAATACATGTTGTTACAGCATTTTCGGGTTGCCAAAGGCATTGTCTCTCAGGATAAAACTGTGCAGTCTTCTGCCCTGCAGGACCACTCCTAGGACCCTGCACCCCCGAAACGTGTAGGGGTGACAGGCATCCTGCTGGACAGACAGGCAGTCTGTGTGCTGACGCGATGTGTGTGGCCATCTTGTCTGACATGACAGAAACTGGAAGGAGAGCTGAGCCCAACAGGAAATACTGGATTAACAGTTTCATAACCATGGTGTGGGATGTTGCCCGTCTGCTAAAGAGCATGGGCTCCCCCGTGGTCAGTTATGTTGTTCGAGAAGAAAAGCAGTTTGGCAGCTGGAGCCAGGGGGGCCTGTGCATGTCCTGGCTCTGCTGGGACACCCCTCCTCCGGCCCCCAGGCCCCTCGTGCTTGCAGGTCACGTCTGTGCTCAGGACGGTGGGAGTCGGGAGCGTGAGGAGGCGGGATGGCGTCCGTGCTCGCAGAGACTGCAGAGCTGGCTTCCTCGCTGGCCTGGCAGCATTTCAGAGGACAGCGCCTCTGGTCCCGGGTCTCNGGCTGCTGCTCCGCATCCCCTCAGATCTTGGCCGCCTTGGCCTCCCACCTTCCGTCTGCGGGGGCTTCCCTGCTGGGCCCTGGCTGACCCTTCCCGCCTTCCATACCTCTGTCTGCCAGCCTCTGAATTTTTGTCCAGTTTTCCACTTGTTTGAGGCAGGAGGGCAAACTCAAATCCTGTTCCTTTGCCTGGGCCAGCAGCCATGGTCTCATAGCTTTCCTGCCTTCTCCCAGAGTGTTTCTTGAACTCATGTTCACCAATTCCCCATTGGCATCCCACGTCAGTCGGGGTCCAGGTGGGGAGCCCCTCTCCCCGGTCCTGCTGGGTGATGATATCTTCCTGGTGCCTTAAGTTCCTGTAGTTTTTACAAAGTAAGAGTTGAACAGTGTTTGGAATTTGTTACAGTGTTTGTGATTCTGTGATATAATTCATACCAGGGATTAGAGGCTCCAGTGAAAACTGAAAATCATCTCGTAAGCGGTCACAGCACGTATTTTCATTTCTTTTCATAAATAGTAGTTCACATGACCAACAACAAATGCAGCTCTTTAACGTCATAGTACTTTTTGGAGCCTGAAGTTACATCTGTTACTTGGTGAAAATATTTACGTTGTTTTGTATAACAAGAGTTTTAACTTTGTTTTCATTAATTTTCAGGGGTCTGGGAGGAGAGCTCATGAGACAAGCAGGTAGGTCTGAGCAACAGAGGCTGCAGGTTGTGGGTCACAGTCCTTTCTTCCCACCACCGAGGGAAGAGAGAAGTCCTAAGGGTATTTATTTACTTGTTTTCAGCCCTGTAAGGTTTCCCGATGGGTTCCTTTGCAGTGACAAATGGCCCGGCCGTTTTCTGGTCAGAATTGCCGCGGCGGTGCACCTGGCCTGCACGTCGTAACTTCAGGGCTGCCCGCTCAGCCCGTTGCTTCACCTGCGTGTTCACTCCAGGCTCTTAATTTTCAGCTTCTGTGGGTTTTGATACATTTTAGTAGCCACGGGGCTGGCAGCCTCTGAGGTGGGATGGATGAGTAGAGAGGTAAGTCTACCATGAAGGAGTGATAAAGTTAGGAATGCGAATGTTGCCATCTTTCCCTCTTCAATATGATCTTTAAATGTAAATGTAGAGCAAGGAACAGTTTTTAAAGGTTATGTTTAAATGTTTGCAGGAAATTCAAAAGTTGCCAACATGTAAATATCTGGATTTCCTGACGCTTTTCCAGCTAAACCTACCAGAAAACCCAGGACTCGGTGTTTATCAGGCGCCAGATCTGTGCTGGCTCCATGCTGGGTGCGGGTGCAGGAGGGCCCCTCACCCAGCGGAGGGACGGGCTAGTGGCGGGGGGGCAGGGGAGTGTCCGTTCCTCCAGCCCTTAGAAATGGTCTGTTCAAAGCAGAATGGCATTTCTTAGGAGCAGCTGAATAGATTGGTAAAACAGAAGGGAGAATCAGAAGTTTCAAACGTACATGGGATTTCACGTATGACAAAGAAGATAGGTGTTTCCAACCTCGCTGAAGAGGGCAGTTGATAGAGTGGTTGATGATGTCCTGAGGAACCACGTGGAAGGAAACAGAATTGTGTCCCCACTGCACACATACACAAAACTAAATTTCTAATTAACGGATACTTAACTGATTAATTTCTGATTAAACTTACGTATAAGAGATACATTTTTTAAAGCTTCAAAGAAATTTTAGGAGAAATCAGAGGATCACATTGATCCCTAAAAATCTTCCTACCTAGGTAGTTTTCAGCCTCACCTGGTTGCTGGGGAGATGCTGGTTAGCTCCACGAGGAGGACGCGTCTCCTCGATCATAATGGCTAAGTCAGAGCTGGGTGACCCTCTGCCAGTGGAGTGCCTGCTCTGGAATACATGTTGTTACAGCATTTTCGGGTTGCCAAAGGCATTGTCTCTCAGGATAAAACTGTGCAGTCTTCTGCCCTGCAGGACCACTCCTAGGACCCTGCACCCCCGAAACGTGTAGGGGTGACAGGCATCCTGCTGGACAGACAGGCAGTCTGTGTGCTGACGCGATGTGTGTGGCCATCTTGTCTGACATGACAGAAACTGGAAGGAGAGCTGAGCCCAACAGGAAATACTGGATTAACAGTTTCATAACCATGGTGTGGGATGTTGCCCGTCTGCTAAAGAGCATGGGCTCCCCCGTGGTCAGTTATGTTGTTCGAGAAGAAAAGCAGTTTGGCAGCTGGAGCCAGGGGGGCCTGTGCATGTCCTGGCTCTGCTGGGACACCCCTCCTCCGGCCCCCAGGCCCCTCGTGCTTGCAGGTCACGTCTGTGCTCAGGACGGTGGGAGTCGGGAGCGTGAGGAGGCGGGATGGCATCCGTGCTCGCAGAGACTGCAGAGCTGGCTTCCTCGCTGGCCTGGCAGCATTTCAGAGGACAGCGCCTCTGGTCCCGGGTCTCTGGGGGGCAGTGGCGGGCACCCCTCCTGAGGCATGGGTGTGGGCGTGCAGTGGGCACAGGGAGCCTTTGTTGCTGTGGACGCCTGTGGTCTGTGACCCTCCGAGCGTGAGAGGAGGTGTGGGAGCCCTGCTCCAGCTCAGCTTAGTTTCAGGGTCAAGGCGGGAACAAGGTGGCGAGGACGGGGTCAGGGCACCGAGCTGACGGGAGGGCCACCTGTGCTCTCTCATCCTGGGAAGGTCCGTGACGGGACCCCCAGTTACATGGCCACCACAATGTCAGTGGTGGTTTTCTATCTTGTTTTTCTGTAGTGATAGAGGTTTTCCAGCAAATGCAAACTGCTCATTGAGTAGGAGGAAACCATTAGGCTGTTCTATCGCGGGGACCAAGGTGGGGGTGCATTTGCTGTGTGAATGGGCGGCGTGAGGAGCCATGCAGGATGGGCTGAGGCCTGTGGGCAGGCGCCGGGCAGGGCAAGGTCCCTGCAGTGGCCCCACGGCAGAGCCTCCTTGGTGCCAGGACCGTCATGTGAGGCCACCACACAGAAGCTCAGGTGTCCTCGTGGGGGTGGCCGCTGAGTAGCTCTACTGGGCTATGTTTCCACGCACAGAAGTGGTGGTTTATTAAAATGGACACTGCATTATTTACAGAGGTCAGGAATTTACCAGAGCTTTGCATACTGTGGCTCATCTGGGCACTGTCCTGTGGGGGTGATACGTGTTACCTCCTCTGACCCTGTCCGGACCCTGGTGCCATGGTCCTCGTCGGGCAGGTGCCTGCTGCTCGGCCACAGCGTCTGGTCACTCGTGGGTGTCTGTGGTTTGAGAGCTGAGTTGTCTGTCCCTGGGGATTCGTATGGGGGTCAAACCTGCAGTATCCACGTGTCGCTCCCTTGTCTGGGCAGGGTTCCCCAAGGGCACCAGTGTAATGCTGCTGCTCTTGGCTCCTGGCACTGCCCCCAAGCCTGGCCCACATCTGGTGCTGAGGACATGTTGGGGGCTTGCCTCCGGACACCAGCGCTGAGGGGCAGGGGCAGGGGCAGGAAGGCTGGTGTTGGCAGCGCTGGGCTCAGGTGCGTCAGCGTGGGTGCTGGGATGGGCACTTTGGGGAAATGACATTGCGTTCATCCTTTTTCTTCCTAGTGTGCATTTTAATAGAAAACTTGGCCCTTTCCAAAATGCCCTTCAGAGGTGACGCCGTGATCGGTAAGTGCGTCTCTCCTCCAATGACTCACACTGTGGCGTTTTCTTCCAGAACTACTTCAGCTTGAAAAGTGAAGACCAACCTGTTAGGGTGGATGGTAAATTCCATCCTGTTAGAATCTGTTTTGAAGTTGCTGTTAAGAACCCACTGTAAACAGGGAGCATCCCCCCACACTCTGCCCACAGAAGCAGAGATTCTCCCTTCTCTTCCAAGGGCTCAAGCTCCTTCCTCAGGGCTCCCAACTGGGGCTCTGCCTGTCATGGCCATGCCCAGCCCAGGCATTCTCGGCCGTTCCTCTCCCTCTCCCATTTGGACAGTGCCAGCCCAAGGGGCAGGCTCTCGCAGGATGAGGGGGCAGCCAGCAGCTGCCTCGGCTCTTCCAGGGGTGGCAGTCAGGCCTGGCGCTGGTCTGGAGCGTCTCCAGGCTCTGACGTTCTGTGGCCGCTGGTCACAGAGAGGTAGTGAGAAAAGCCTTGGGGTCACCGTCCCTGCTGGGCTGTGCTGGCTCTTTGCCCTACAGCCTCAGAAGTTCTGTAACTTGAGGAAAAAGAAAAAAATGGGTTGGTGATCTAGGTATTAGATCTAGTTGAATTTTGTGTTTGGTTTTTGTTGGTGGGAGGATTGTTCAGGGAAGAAGTACAGTCAAAGACCACTTGAAGCCTGCAGGTGTAACAGAACAAAACCTACCCATTGTGACAGGTTTCACATTTCAACAGCAGAAAGAAGAGTTTACCCTACAGGTGGAGAGGGCAAAGGCCTTTAGAATTTCATTCGACCTGGAGAACGCGTACCTCAGATTTCCTGCAGGTTCCTCTCAAAGATCACCATCTACTTTGACTTGAGAGATAGAAGATCTGTGTGGTGTTGCTTCTAATTTGATACAAATGTTCTTTACCAGCTGAATGAATTTGTTTCTTTGACAGATGGTTGGCAGTGGCTGATAAATGACACCTTGAGAAACCTCCATCTCATTTCAAGTCACTCTCGACAACATATAAAGGTGTGGGGAGCAAGGGCTGTCTGGCTTTTGCACTGTATATAAATATTTGAGTGTTTCAAAGGTCTGTATGTATCATGAGTCCCTTTTGTAGACCAGCATGATTGATAAATGCCAGTAATTCTGTTTGGAATTCTGAATGATATTGTTTATGTAATTTATGATCAGGACAACTAATGCAGCCATCACTGACCAGAATATTTAAATTTTTTTATTGTTTCTTATTAATTATATTTGCCTTCTAAACGTGTTCCCTACGGAGTTGTAGAATTTAGGGTTGGAGGCTCCTGTTGTGACGCTCATGTGCAGATGACCAAACTGCTAGAACTGTGACAGCATGTCAGTGTCAGTCACACCAAGTGAGCAAGAGAGAGTGTGTGTGTCCCCATCCCCGGGGCCACCACTGTCCTGCCTCAGGACAGGTGAACTTTGGACTAGCAGCATTGCAACCCCTACCCCCGCGAAGAGATAGCAGCCTTGGTATTGATAATGACTAGGCTTTGATGTGGAGGATGAAGGAGTGGAAGTACATATTGGTCTTTCTTATAGCTCTCCAGCCTCCTGTGTCTCAGCTTTTCTGTTGGGTGAATAGAACATATCTTCAGTCCTCATCCCTTTTTTTTTTTTACAAGTAACCTTATCGTTCTGTAGAATCCAGGTACAGTTTTACCAAGTGAATCTGAGTTCTTCATGATCGGTGTCAGAAGTCCTTTTAAAACCACACCCATAGTTCATTCACACCAGTCATGATCGTGGCTTGGTCTGCTCCTCCGGTTTGTACGAGGACACCCCTCCCACCCCCGGCACCTCTGTTGCCACTCCCTGATCTGAGGGAGCCCTGGGAAGAACCGGGCTTCCCTGGTACCTCAGCTGGTGAAGGATCCACCTGGGTGCAGGAGCCCCTGGTTCGAGCCCTGGGTCGGGAAGATCCCCTGCAGAAGGGAACTACCCACTCCAGGATGCTGGCCTGGAGAACTCCGTGGACTGTATAGTCCATCGGGTCGCAAAGAGTCAGACATGACCAAGCGACTTTCACTTGGGAAGAACACATGAACCCAGCATCTGCCCCGTGCGGTCGTTACCATGGAGAAAGGCTTAGGTGAGTCACTGTGGAGGCGACAGGAGGGGCCAGGGACCTCTGTGTAGTGTGAACGCCGTTCCTGCACTTTGTCCCCTGAGGTGCCCAACCTGGGGTCAGCCCTTCCTCCTGTCCAGGCACTCCTTTTCCCAGCGCTCCTGGGACCGCAGCTCCACTCCGTACTAGGCCTCTACGTGGCCCACCTGAGGGGCCTTGCCACGCTGCTGCTGGTGTTTAACACATTTTTCCATCATTATTTCAGCTGGGAAAGAATAGGACGCCACATTTCATTATTGCCTTTCACGTGGAAAGACGTGAAATTTGCACTATATGGAGGAAATAACTTATATCCAGTGTATTAGTTTCAGAGAATATTAAACTTAGGACCACATCTGACTGACGATGATGACAGTGTCTAGCAGACATACCAGAAAGGATGATGTCATTCAACTTCTGGGTCTTTCAAACCAAGTCACTGGCCTGACCGCAGGGCCACCTGGCTGCTCCCTGATCGGGAGCCTGCAGCTCACTCACGTCTCCTCCATTTCAGGAGGCGGCTGTGTCGGCCCTGGCCGCCCTCTGCAGCGAGTACCATGCCCGGGAACCTGGGGAGGCAGAGGCTGCTGCGCAGGGTGAGTGGGTGTCTGCACTCAGCCCTGCATCCAGTGGGGCTGGGGGGTGGGTGGTTGTGGGGTGCCTGCCTCTCCTGCTGTAGTGTGGACGGGCCTGGCGGGTAGAGAGTGTGGGCGTCAGGCCGTGGTGATGCCGCCCCCTCCTCCGCCCATCCCATCCTCACCTGGAGCCAGAGTTCTCTGAGGCCACGTGGGGTTCACTTCCCCGGATGTTACCACTTTACCGTAGAATCAACTCTTATTTCAGCGGTGTTTTCTTAAGTTGTGTTTTTAAGTCCACTTTGCCCTGTTTTGGACTTTGGAGGCTCCCAGCGCTGTGGCGGAGCTCCGTGCCTCTGGGAGGACCTCTCTCCTGTCCCGTCCCTGGTCTTCCTCAGGGCCCAGCCTTCATTATCAGGGGACTGTCGTTGGCACTCGTTCCCCAGGCTGTCAGCTCAGAGTCGTCTGCTTCTGCTGCCTTCCCACGACTTCCGGATTTCATGCTTTTTCCTTGGAGTCTGTTCATTCAGTGATTACTTCATAAGACTTTTCTATTTCATGGTTAAGTGCATTTAGAATGACCCACAGTGCCTTTCTGGCACGTGACCTTCATGTGTTGTTATCTTTTCCTCTTCCCATGAACAGCGTCGGTGTAGCTGTCTTGTTGCATGTCCTTGCATCAGTTTTCCAGAACCAAACTCTAAGCTGAAGTTTATCTGACGCATCACATGGTCCTCTTTGTAGGGTCTAGTTCAGGAGTGTTAGTTTCATATTAAAAAACTTTGTATTTACATGTTATGTGGCCCTGTAGCTTTCCTCTGTATCATATTACAGAATATTTATTACAGTTACTTCAAAAATATATGAAACACTTCAAAAATTACTTTAAGTTTGGAAGAATCATGGGTTATTTTTCAGTCGCTAAGTCTTGTCTGACTCTTTGCGACCCCATAGAGTGCAGCATGCCAGGCTTCCCTGTCCTTTATTATCTCTCATGAGTGTATTCAAACTCATGTCCATTGATTTAGTGATGCCATCCAGCCATCTCACTGGCACCCCACTCCAGTACTCTTGCCTGGAAAATCCCATGGACAGAGGAGCCTGGTGGGCTGCAGTCCATGAGGTCGCTAAGAGTCCAACGTGACTGAGTGACTTCACTTTCACTTTTCACATTCATGCATTGGAGAAGGAAATGGCAACCCACTCCAGTGTTCTTGCCTGGAAAATCCCAGGGACAGAGGAGCCTGGTGGGGGTAACCTCTATGGGGTCACACAGAGTTGAACACGACTGAAGCGACTTAGCAGCAGCAGCCACCATCTCATTTTCTGTTACCCCATTCTCCTCCTGCCTTCAATCTTTCCCAGGATCAGAGTCTTTTCTAGTGAGCTGACTCTTTGCATCAGGTGGCCAGAGTATTGGAACTTGAGCTTTAGCATCAGTTCTTCCAGTGACTATTCAGGGTTGATTGCCTTTAGGATCGACTGATTTGATTTCCTTGCTGTCCAAGGGACTCTCGAGTCTTCTCCAGCACCGCAGTTCAAAAGCATCAGTTCTTCGGTGCTCAGCTTTCTTTATTGTCCAACTCTCACATCCATAGATGATGCTGGAAAAACCATAGCTTTGACTCTACGGCCTTTTGTCAGCAAAGTGATGTTTCTGTTTTTTAATATACCGTTTAGGTTTATTATAGCTTTTCTTCCAAGGAGCAAGTGTCTTTTAATTTCATGGCTGTAGTCACTGTACAAAGTGATTTTTGGAGTCCAAGAAAATGAAGAAAATGTCACTGTTTCCATTTTTTCCCCATCTATTTGCCATGAAGAGATGGACCCAGATGCCATGATCTTAGTTTTTTGAATGTTGAGTTTTAAGCCAGTTTTTTCCACTCTCGTCTTTCACCTTCATCGAGAGGGTCTTTAGTTCTTCACTTTCTGCCATTTGCTTATCTGAGGTTGTTGACATTTCTCCCTGCTATCTTGATTCCAGCTTGTAATTCATTCAGCACAGAATTTCACATGATATACACTGCATGTATGTTAAATAAGCAGGGCAACTGTATATGACCTGACATACTCCTCTGCCAACTTTGTACCAGTCTATTCCGTGCCCGGTTCTAACTGTGGCTTCTTCACCTGCGTACAGGTTTCTCAGGAGCCAGGTAAGGTGATCTGGTTTTCCCATCTCTTTAAGAATTTTCTGCAGTTTGTTGTGATCCACATAGTAAAAGGCTTTAGCGTACTTAATGAAATAAGATGTTTTTCTGGAAATCCCTTGCTTTTTCTATGATCCAGTGGATGCTGACAATTTGATCTCTGGTTCTGCTGCCTTTTTAAAATCCAACTTGTACATCTGGGATCATGGATGCGACAGTCTAAATCTACTTTTTGTGAATTTTTTCAAAAGTTAGAAAATACTTTGTCATTTGATCTTCTGATAGGCTTTCTAAATCAGTGACATTATGCTGTGTCCTTGTGCCAGACGCAGTTTTACCTAAAGAGCTAGCACAGTTGTCCTCTGTATCCGCAGATTCCACATCTAGAAAGAGGCTTTTCGTGTTTCAGCTGAAGTGTGTTATTGTAAGTTCCACCAAAGATGTCATTTTAGTGTCCGTGCAAGTGGAATTCCAGTTTTTTTTCCTACCCTAATATATGAGGATCTAAGGTTTTCACGTACACGTTACAGAAGACTTGCCGCGTTGAAGTGTAAGCAGTGATAGCACGGACCTCTTCGGTTGTGGTAGGTGCAGAGCAAGGGCGTCTGGCCTTCCTTGATTTCGGAGCAGCCTTTCCAGAGAACAGAGGTGGATTTTCCACTTTGCTTCCTTGAATTCTTGAATAGCTGCAGGGCCCCCTTCAAAGTCACTCAGTCTGTGTCCAACTCTTTGCGACCCCATGGACTGAATAATCCATGGAATTCTCCAGGCCAGAATACTGGAGTGGGTAGGTAGCCTTTCCCTTCTCCAGGAGGCCTTCCCATCCTGGGGATTGAACCCAGGTCTCCCACATTGTAGGTGGATTCTTTACCAGCTGAGCCACAGGGGAGGCCCGCTTTTCCTGTGTCTCCCTGTCAGACCTGTTTCGGTTGCTCCCCAGTCCCTGTGGCTGGCCTCTCCCATGTGGGATGGTCCACCTTCCCAGCCCTGCGCGCTCAGCCTGATTGCCTGCACTGCCCGTTTCTGCCCAACCGGCCACGGGCGTGCTGTGCGGAGCCGCCCCTGCAGCCCTGCTGCGCCTGAGCACCTGGCCCTGGGGGCCCCATTTGGGACCACATTTGCTCTTCGTCTTTGTGGAAGTATCCTCATCTGAGGAAAGCATTTGTGTTCTTAGTGAATAAAAAACAGAAGTTTGACCGTGTTGACTACTGGTAAAACTGTTGGCTTTTATTTTCTCAAGAGTGAAATTGTGTATTAAAATTGCTTATGAAAATCTTAAAACCACCTACTGAAAACCTCTTTTCTTCAATCTGGCTGATTTATGTTGCTCTGAAAACACGTCTGCTGTAGGAGTCCAAGCCACCCCTCCCTTCTTCCTTCAGCACCGTTGCTCATCTCTGGACTGTGTTTGAGGGCTGTGTCTTGTGGATAATGGACAACAGTGGTCACGCTCTGGTCCCTTCTTTTCAGAGGAGCTGGTGAAGCTGTATCTCGCAGAACTCCAGAGCCCCGAGGAGATGGCTCGCTGTGGCTGTGCCCTGGCCTTGGGCGCCCTGCCCGCCTTCTTCCTGAAGGGCCGGCTCCGGCAGGTGAGGCTGGCCTAGCACGGTGGGGGTCGTGTGGAACCGGACCCACGAGCGGGGTATGGAGGCCGAAGGGGTTCCTGCAGGCCAGCGTGTGCATCCGTAGGAAGGGGGAGGGGACCCCCAGGGCAGTGAGTGGTCTTTGAGAGCCTGGTGAGCGGTCTAGCCTGAGGAGACCCAGGGTAGCTGTCCTTGGCTGAGGAGGGCGCTTCGGCCTCCCTGCAAACACCCTCGGCCTTTCCTTGCCTGTGGCGTGCCATCCAGCCTTTTCTGCATTAGGAGCAAGTGTTTCTGGCCTCGTCTGGGAAGGCTGCCCCTGAGGCGATGTGAAGGGTCCCAGGCCTCCCACCCCAGAACTCCTCAGTGGGGAGGGGCCCTTTCTCCCCAGCACGGGGTCCCGTGCTCTGGCATGGCGGGGGAGCGGGGTTCTGCTTGCCCTTGAGCTCCACGGTCCTCGGCCTGTCTCCTTTCAGGGTGATCCATCAGCTGCCCTCACGCCCTGACTGGGCTCCTGAGCTCCCTGGGAGAGTGCGTGCCAGAGTCAGACCCAGGAGACCCTGCCGGCCTCAGCCCACCCAGCTCCTCCTTTACGCTCCCCTTTCCCTCGACTCAAACATGAGTCATGGTCTCAGCAGCCCCCCTCCCAGGTGTCCCTGTGGCCAGGTGCCTGGCACACATGTGCCCCTCACCTGTGTCACCTGCCCCTGCCCCTGACCCCTTGGGATCCAAGGCACCAGACCAACTTAGGTATCAAGACGGGGAACAGACCATCCAAGCCCTGCCCGGGGGCTTTTCTATTTGAAGCACCTGGCATTTAGAATGGAACTGTCACTTCCAGAAGTAACTGGTGGAGATGTGAGCAGCTGGGCACTCTCATGTGCCGAGGCTTCAGCTCCAAGCAGGGAGCGGGAGGGAATGGCTGGCCTTGGGTGCAGTGTCTTGCCCTGGAGGGAGGAGGCAGACTGGCAGAGATTGCCTGAGTGCCAGTGATGGGGGCGTGGGTAGGTGGGTAGTTAGGAGCCAGCCGTGGGAAGGGCTGGAGGCACCCCTAGCCCACTTGGGGCTCTGTGTGTTCTTCAGGGCATGTGGTCTACCCAGACAAGCCACCAGCCGTACTGTGCTGTGTTCTGGGCACAGGGTGCCAGACCAGGTCTCCCCCTGCGTGCACGGTACGTGCATCCTCAGGCTAGCAGCTCCGCCTTTGCTTTTCAGGTTCTCGCAGGCCTGAGGGCCGTTACCCACATTTGTTCCAAGGATGTGAGCTTTGCCGAGGCCAGGCGGGATGCCTTGAAGGCCATCTCCAGGTGAGCCCTGATGGTTTTTCTCTCCAAAATCACTGTTCTCTCAAAAGCCAGCTACCGAGCATGAAGGGATGCTCGCAGTAGTTCGTGTGAGAAGCCCCGTGTGTCAGGGGCTGAGTCTACTTTGAGGCAAACATTTTTATTTTCTAGTTTCTTCTTTTTTCAGAGGACTGTCCTAGAACATGTAAACTCATAGAGGATCATTACGATTTTGTCATAGTTAGAATGAATAATGAAACCCACAGTGCACTTACCTCTGTGTTTTGGGGACAGTGGATCTGCTCAGGGGCTGGGGCTGTTTTCTGCTCGTGACTGTGGCCCCCCGGCTGCCTGTGTGCAGGGAACGCTGACGTTAGCCACACACATGCACGTTGGGAGGGGCTGCCCTTTCTCTGAGTGCCTTCTGTGGGGTAGCGGGTAGGAGGGACCAGCCACAGACGGCCCCCGGGGCACCCTGAAACTGAAGACGCTAGGAATGTGGCTTGCAGAAGTGTGTCATTCAGCATTGCATTAGTGCAGGAGCATTACTGAGTCTGCTTCTGAGGTTATGGGTCTGTTCTGAGGGCATCCTGTCAGGAAAGATACATCCAGCCAAAATGATGAGAACGGCAGGAGAGCTTGCGTGGGATTCTCAGACGTCAGCTGGGTTTCACACGTTTTTAATTTTAGGATTTGCCAAACTGTCGGTGTGCGGGCAGAAGGCCCTCCGGACGAAGCTGTGTGCAGAGAGAACGTCTCCCAGATTTACTGGACGCTGCTGGACTGTCTGAAGGATTACACCACCGACAGCCGTGGGGACGTGGGCGCGTGGTGAGGCGCTCGTGCTGGCCTCGTCCCCGGCCCTCCTCATGAGTGTCCCACCAAGGCCAGAGGGGGTCCGTGTCGCTGCTCTGACCCCGCTGGGCCCTTGGTTGCCAGGGCAGTGGGGGCGATGCGCTCTGCCTGCAGCTGGGGCTCACGTGTCTGCCAGGACACGGGTCCCCTTTCTGGTTCTGTGTGTGCCGTGTGGCTCTTGAGCAGACCCTGGACACTGAGGATGCTCTGGCTCTGCTTCGTCCTTCCCGAGGGCGCTGACGGCTCTGCCGCAGGCAGCGGGCCTGCCTTGAGTGCGGAGCCGTGGTCTTCATCTCGCCCGGTGTAGGATGCTGCTCAGGGTCTGTTCTGACTGCGTGATGGCGCGTGCTGCCTCCTGGGTGGTGCTCGCTCCTTGGCAGGAGAGTGAGCGCCCCCGGCATGTAGTCCCTGCTGACCCTGGTGATGTGGGGCAGTGCTTGTGGTCCCCATTGCCCAGCTGGACTGAGTGTTCTTTGTCCCAAGTTTGAAATGGTGCTCTCACTCTGGTGTTAGACCAGCAAACAGGAGCTGTTCTACATACATTTATCCCTCAAAAAGCCTTTTAAAGTGTTTTTGGCAGGAGAAAAAACCAAACCGACTTTGTAGAGTGGGTATGTTCCGTGCTTGAAGGTTCATGGGGAGACCAGCCCTATTTCTGCATGTGCGCTTGGGGGAGAGTTTTCTGGGCGCTGGCCATTTGTCTTCGGGTGTCAGGCGTTTCTGAGGTAATGTGTGAGAGAAGCATTCTCAGAGAAAGGCTGCCGGCAGAGCCTTTGTCGAGCCTCCTACATGTTTCTCGTCCCGGGTTGAGGGCGCCTGAGCCTGGCCCTGCCGAGAGGCTGGTGGTCATGTAGCGCCTGGGGCAGCAGGCCGGCTCCTCAGCCCCTCCTTGTCTCTGCAGGGTCCGCGAGGCCGCCATGACCAGTCTGATGGACCTGACTCTCCTGCTGGGTCGGAACCAGCCGGAGCTGATCGAGGCCCCCCTGTGAGTCTCTTCTCCCCGTGTGGGGAGAGGGGCGGCCCCGGCCCTCCCTCCCGACACCAGGGCCCCTGCCCCTGGCTCGGCCTCTCTCGGGGTTCAGGCCTGTTGGAGGACAGCCAGCTCCTGACCTCAGGGCCCCTGTGCCCGCGTCTGCTGCCGCTGGGGACTGGCCATCCTGTCCTCTGTTGGTGCCCTGGACACTGGGCTGCCTCTGGGCACCTTGCCGGCCCGGGGTCACCATGCCCCCTCCATGGCTCTTGTTGTCGGAGCCCCTGAGGAGACCCGGGCTGGCTTCCCTGGCAGCCCCCGCCCAGTGCCTCTGGCTGCAGGCGCCCCCTCCTCCCTGTCTTCCCCTTCCTGGAGCCCAGGGTCACGCCAGGCCCACGGCTCCCACTCCAGACCTCCTGCGCGGGCTTCTGAAGAGTCAGGCCCCGTCCCACCCGCCGCCGGGTTGGCCCAGGTGCCTGCTCTCCGGCCCCAGACAGGCTAACCCTGCGCTCTGGCCCGCAGCTGCCAGCGGCTCATGTGCAGCTTGGCCCAGCAGGCGAGCGAGAAGATCGACCGGTTCCGTGCGCACGCGGCTCGCGTGTTCCTGGCGCTGCTCCATGCCGACAGCCCCGCCATCCCCCACGTGCCCGCCCGGCCGGAGCTGGAGAGGCTCTTCCCCAGGTACTGGGCCCCGCTCCGGGCCGGGGGGCCGGCCCTGCTCCCCGCGGGGCAGCCCCCCCAGCTCGTGCCCCTGTCTTGCAGGGCCGCCGTGGCCTCCGTGAACTGGGGCGCGCCCTCCCAGGCCTTCCCGCGCATGGCCCGCCTCCTGGGGCTGCCTGCCTACCGCTACCACGTGCTGCTGGGGCTGGCCGTGTCCGTGGGCGGCCTGACCGAGTCCACGGTGAGCAGGCGCCGGGGTGGGCGTCCCCGTGAGGGAGCGCCGCCTCCTTCCTTCCTTCAGGACCCTCTGCTGGGGGTGGGGGGTGGTGTTCCCCTGACCCGATGGCACGTGAGGCAGGAGCTCGGCGCCCGGTTCCCCAGCCTTTGTTCGGGTCTGGATTCGCGCTCCTGCGCAGTGAGGGCCGCGTGGTTCCCCAGGCGGTCTCTCCGGGTTCCTGGTCCTACTTGTGTGTTGTGTTGGTGGTTCGCTGTCTGTCCTGTTCTGTTGTTGGCCCTGTGTGACCCCCACCCCCGCCCTCTCATCCCCACCTCGGCCCCGATTCAGTGGACTCGTGGTTTCCGTCACTTNGTTCCCCAGGCGGTCTCTCCGGGTTCCTGGTCCTACTTGTGTGTTGTGTTGGTGGTTCGCTGTCTGTCCTGTTCTGTTGTTGGCCCTGTGTGACCCCCACCCCCGCCCTCTCATCCCCACCTCGGCCCCGATTCAGTGGACTCGTGGTTTCCGTCACTTCCTAAAGGTGTCTGCCCTCCTCGCTGCTGCTCGCTGTCCATCCCCTCCGCCTTCGTGATGCTTCAGTGACTCCAGCGCCGCAGTTCTGTGTCACCTGCCTGTTCCCTCCCACTCCTGTTCCTTCTGTCACCGCGGTTCAGTCCGCAGCTGTGACCCCCGAGGACTGCAGCACGCCAGGCTTCCCTGTCCTTCACTGTCTGCTGGAGCTTGCTCAAACTCATGAATGTTTGGTGTTTCAGTAATTGTATATTTTATTACCAAACATTCAGTTTGATCTGTGCTTTTCCCTTGCACATCCATCTCATGAGTGCATTTTCTCTAATAGTCATTGCCCACTGTCGTCCTGCACTCTGTTTCATGAACGGGTGTCTGCTGTCTGAGGGAGCCCTGCATCTGCTCCCTCGCTCTGCTGACTCCTCCCTGAGGACTCACCTGTTGGGTGTTGGTTGTGTGATGGCGTTTGGTGTTATCCTGAGGGGAGGGCCTTCACTTTTGCTGCCCAGCAGCAGTGGCCGCCCAGATGCCAGGCATCTAAGTGGTGCTTCTTAGAAACTTAGTGACAGGGTGTGAGGGCTTGGGTTGCCCCCAGAACTGTTTCCCTGATATGGGTGTGTACACGCCCATGATGGGCTCCTCACGCCCGGCCTGGACAGCCTCTACCGGATCCCCATGCTGTGCAGCAGATGTTTCAAGTCTGTCCNGGATACGACTGAGCGACTGAACTGAAGACAATGCTCAAAATCCTTCAAGCTAGGCTTCAGCAATACATGAACTGAGAACTTTCAGATGTACAAGCTGGATTTAGAAAACACAGAGGAGCCAGAGATTAAATTGCCAACACTCACTGGATCATAGAAAAAGCAAAGGAATTCCAGAAAGACATCTACTCCTGCTTTACTGACTATGCGACTGCCTTTGACTGTGTGGATCACAGCAAGCTATGGAAAATTCTTAAAGATATGGGAATACCAGACCACATTACCTGCCTCCTGGAAACCTGTATGCAGATCAAGAAGCAACAGTTAGAACTAGACATGGAACTGATTCAAAATTGGGAAAGGAGTTCTTCAAGACTGTATGTTGTCTGCTTATTTAACTTCTATGCAAAGTCCATCATGCAAAATGCTGAACTGGATGAATCATAAGCTAGAACCAAGATTTCCAGNGATCAAGAAGCAACAGTTAGAACTAGACATGGAACTGATTCAAAATTGGGAAAGGAGTTCTTCAAGACTGTATGTTGTCTGCTTTTTTAACTTCTATGCAAAGTCCATCATGCAAAATGCTGAACTGGATGAATCATAAGCTAGAACCAAGATTTCCAGGAGAAATAACAACAACCTCTGATATGTAGATGATAACACTCTAATGGCAGAAAGTAAAGAAGAACTAAATAAAGAGCCTCTTAATAAGGGTGAAAGAGGAGAGTGAAAAAGCTGGCTTGAAACTTGGCATTCAAAAAACTAGGATCATGGCATCCAGTTGGATCACTTCATGGCAAATAAATGGGAAAAAGTGGAAACTGGCAGAGTTTCTTTTCTTGGGTTCCAAAATCACTGTGGATGGTGACTGCAGTCACAAAATTAAAAGATGTTTGCTTCTTGGAAGGAAAGCTATGACACACCTAGACAGTGTTTGTTTTTTTTTTAATCTCAGTTTTATTTATTTATTTTTTTACTTTACAATATTGTATTGGTTTTAGCATACATTGACATGAATCCACCATGGGTGTACATGTGTTCCCCATCCTGAAACCCCCTCCCACCTCCCTNCCTCAGTGCTTGGCTGGCCCAGGGCAGCCGGGCATGGGTCACCGTGGCTGGACTACATGCCCTTCACACAGGCCCTGTTCTAGGAGCCAGACAGTCTGAACAAACAGGAACTCGACCCAGGCTCTCTGCTCCGAGGCGTGGGCGACACCTGACGAGAGGCACGTAGAGAGTGCAGCCTGAGTTTGACTCATGTCAACAACCAGGAAACAAGCACATCTGTCGCCCACAGTTTGTCTCCTGACCCCCAGCCCCAAGGCAACCACCGGCCTGCTTTCTGTCACTGAGAAATCTGGGTGCCCACATCCTCACCACAGCTGGCCTGGTCGGTCCTTTCACTTCAGCTGTGACGGGGCGCGGTGTCTCATGGCTGTAGTTTGCCTCCCCTGCTGACTGAGGGTGCCGGGCCTCCTCCTGGGCGCTCGGTGGCTGTCTGCAGAGCCTCTTCCGTCAGGTTAAATCGGATCTTCTCACCATTTTTTTTCACTGGGTGCTTGTTTTTAACGTGCTGCTGGAGTTTGAGGTCTCCTTGCACGTGTCGGACGAGTCCTCTGTGAGATGTGATTTGCACGTTTCCTCCCAGTCTCTGGCTTGTCTTCCACACTCCTGACAGTCTCTGTTAAGGACAAGCATTTTACACTTTGATAAACTTGTTTGTATCCTTGTTCTTGTATGAATGGTGTTTTTGGTGTCGTTATCTAAGAAATTTCTGCCTGACTCAAGGCTCCATGACTGGCTCCCACGTTTTCTCCTACAAGTTTTGTAGCTTGAGTGTCCGTTCAGACCTCGCGTCTGTGTGGGGTTGGTTTCTGCGTGATGCGCCTGCAGGTCCAGCTCTGTGTCCCGGTTTTGCCTGTGGGCGCCCTGGTGCTCCATGTGTGGGAAAGACTGGCCTTCCCACTGCGTTGCTTTTGCATCAGTCTCAGAAATGGTGGGTGTGCGCCCCAGCTTAGGACTCCTGTCCTGGGCGTATTTGCTTGTCTCCTCACCAGGATCATGGTTTCGATCACTTGAGCTCTGCACGATTATGTAAAGGCAGCGGTGCTAGCTCCCCAGGCCCGTGCTTTCTTCCGTCGCCGTGTGGGCTTGCCTTCACCCTTGGTGTTTGCACACTAGCCTCAGGACTGGCTTGTCGTTTCCTGCACGTCCTGCCAGGAGTTTGGCTCGGGTTGAGCTGTTGGCCGTCCAGGGAGGGCCCGCGTGTCAGCAGCACTGAGTTTCGCGCGTGCGCGGGTCTGCCCTTCCGCTGTTCTGACACCTGGCGTCTCACACTTGCCTACCCCCCAGGGTGTCTGTGCCGCTGCTCAAGACGCTGGACCAGATGCTGGCCAACGGCTGCTTCGACGTCTTCACGACCCAGGAGGAGTGAGTGCTCCCTGTGTTCTGTGTTCAGTGCTGCCTCAGTGGTTCAGCCTCGGGCTCACCTTTCAGAGAAACGTTGATCAGATCCAGAGATCAGGCTTCTGGGAGATGGTTTCCTGGTATGTTCAGGGTCAGCTTTTATACACACTCTAAGAGCCACCAAGAACATCGGCTGCTCCCGTGGGGGTTGGGGGCTCCCGCTGTCCATTTGGGACACAGAGCAGGTGGGGCGTTGCCCCTGACGGGGGCCTGCAGTCAACACAGCTGTGGACAGTGGACTGGATGGTGAACGGGGATCGCAGAGGGCCTGTGACGGTCACGGTGCTGGGACCTGGGCCAGGTGAAGAGCCCACCTCAGACAGAGCAGGGCCACTGGGAGGCCGGTGGGGTGGGCGCAGGGAGCGGATGAGAGGCCACTTCCGTCTCTGCTGGGTTCAGGGCTGCTCAGCTGCCGAGCACGGAGCATCGCAGCCGCTGCGCCGGCCGCCCCGTCTGCAGCTCTGGCATCTGGGGTTCATTTTCTCCCACTTCTGAGGTCTCTGCTCTTGGTCACTGGGTCTCAGAGCTCCCCCTAGGCTGATGGTGACAGTCGTTGAGGGCCCTGTTTCCGGGGGCTCCTCCACAGCCAGGGCAGCATCCTTGTGCTGAGCAGCGCTCGAGTGACTCCTTCGGGGCCTCTGGCCTGTAATTTAAAAAAGGGGGGCACCGGCTTCTGCCAGGTTCCCTCTGTGTGCCCGGCACATCCCCTCCACAGGCAGGAAGCTGGGCAGCTGCAGGCTCCCCTCCTCTGCCTCTCAGGCCTCAGCGGTCCCCATCCTTCACAGGCTGCCGTCCTGTGAGTTCCCTTCACTTTCAGTTCCTCCAGGTGGGAGTGGATCTGCTTGGTCCCCTTTGCTCTGCCTTTGCTGAGACTCTCAAGTGCTCTTTAACATCGAAGAGTTTCTCCTTTAATTTGCCGGTGGTGCCTCCCAGCGTGTTTGTTATGCCTCCTGTTTGAGCAGTAGCCTGTGTGTGCACAGGCTGTGCCCACAGGCTGTGGGATGGGATCCTTGTGTATATTGTACAGCTGTACTTGCTAAGCGTTCTGTTTCAGATCTTAACCTATTTTCCTGCTTTGAAAATTTTTAGAATGAAATGGTAGGAGAAAGCAGCACTCCAGGTTGTCAGGCTCATCTCCAGCTGGGGGGATTCGTGGCTGCTGGTGCTGGAGGGGAGCAGCTTGCCAGCAGATCTCTGTGGGTGTGCGGGCACGAGGCAGCCGAGGAGGACTGTGGACTCCTGGGCAGGCCCCTGGGAGGGCTCAGTGGTTCTCAGACAGGAAGGCTGGATGGAGCAGGTGTGGACCAGAGGCCTGGGGGTCGAGTTGGAAGGCTCTCCTAGCAGGTCGGGATGCTGTAAGAAACACCACAGCCCGGGTGGTTGAACACCAGAAACTCATTCCTCTCAGTGCCGAAGGTTGGATGTCCAGGTTCAGCAGAGGGACGTGGTCTTCCTGTGTCTTCAAGTGGCAGAGAGACCACCTAGAGACCACGCCTTCTCTTAGCCCGCTGATCCCCTATGGGCTCCACGTCAGCCTCCCAAGGCCCCACCTCCTAATGCCCTCACCTTCCAAGTTAGATCTTCAGCATAGCAGATGGGAACGTTCGGTTCATAGCAGAAATGTTTGGTTTAAGGTGCTTATAGATCTCGTCCAGAGGAGATGGGTCATCAAGGCTGGAACTCAGTAGAAAGTCTTCAGTAAACGGGTGGTATGTGATCTCATGAGGGCATGGAGGTGGCAGGTGTAGACAAGTGGCCAGGGTAGGCATGTAGATGAGCAGGGCCTTGGCAGAGCCTTAGGGGGTGCCCCACTGTTTGGGAGAGGGGAGCAGAGGGGAAGCAGATACACCAGGAAGAAGGCGAGTTGGGGTGTAGCCACGCAGGCTGAGAACAGGAGGGACCTCAGCGTCCAGAACCGGCCTGGGGTCGCGGCTCTGCCGGAGAGGAGCGTGTTCCTCATGGGGACCCACACTGGTCGTGGTTGCCACGGCCTCACGTTCTCCTCGGTCAAGCAGAACCGGACGGGGGGCGCCTCTGATCCCTCCTTGACCCTCCAAGAACCTGGACGCAGCAGTCCCGGGACCCGGTCACGGTGCCGTCCTCCTCGATCCTGGGTTGAGCCTGGTGCTGCCATGGCACGTGCTGGCTGGGCGTGCAGTGGGGTGCGGGTTCTGGGTGTTGCTGTTACTCCGTGGCCCCACCAGGGCGTGGCCTGCCCTCCAGTTGCGGGGCCGCGGGCAGGGAGGGGCCGTGGGGAGGCGCTTTGTCAAGTGCACAGGACAGTGGGGCTCTGTGCCCTGCTGTATGCCCTGGTGTGCGTCCTGGGGGTAAGTTGTCTTTAGGGGCTGCCATCGGCAGATGCTCCCCGGGAGCCCACCCCAGGTCCTGTGCTTTCCTTTCAGTCACCCCTTCTGTGTGAAGCTGCTTGCGCTTTGTAAGGAAGAGATCAAGAAATCCAAAGACGTCCAGAAACTGCGGTCCAGCATCGCGGTGTGAGTTCCAAGGAACTTATTAAGGCGGGAAGGGGAGAGGCCGGCCCAGCAGCTGAGAGCACAGGGTTGGGGATGTTAGTACAGATGCTCCCGTGTTCCTGGCAGAGCAGGGGGGCCTGCCACACCCTGCCCACCCTTGGGCCAGCCTCCAGGTCAGTGGGCACTGGGTCAGGGAGCCTTGTCATAGAGCAAGACTTTATTCCCTGACAGTGGAGGTATGAATGCCCCACCGACAGAGAGAAAGTGGACGTGGAACATGGGCTGCCTCTCTGCAGGGAGATGGCCCTGGGGTCTGGGGTCCCCTCCCGCCCCCGGGAAGTGAAGGTGTGGGGCATCTTGGGCCACTCACCAGAGTGTGGGGTCCCCGCAGGTTCTGTGGGCTGGTGCAGTTCCCCGGAGACGTGAGGAGGAAGGTCCTCCTGCAGCTCTTCCTCCTGCTCTGCCACCCCTTCCCAGTGGTGAGTGTCTGGGCCCCGGGTCCCAGCCCCCACATCAGTGCCGGGGGCTGAGGCTTCCTGGTGTTGGTGCGAGCAGCCCTCAGTGGAGGGCGGGCCTTGTCATGGTGGGCAGGGCGTCCTGTGCCTGGTGGATGCAGCAGCTGCCGTGTGATGGTTGAGCTTGGCCCCTGCCCCTGGGGGCAGGTCCTGATGTTCCCCTGGAGCCCCAGGCAGTGGGCCCGGGTGCCAGGGAAATAACCACACTCAGGGGGACCCCTTCCCCCTGGGATCCTGGCCGCAGGTGTACCTGCGTGCCCCACCGAGAATGGGCGTTCAGCCTTTCAGTGTCCTGCGGGCTCTGGTTCAGGGGCTCCTGGAAGGCCCAAGCCAAGTGGCTTTACCCCCACCTGGGACAACACCTACCCCACAGCCCCCACCCCAGAGTCAGGTTGCTAGGCAGTCTTCTCTTCCTTTGGCAGAAGAGATACCCCAATGTGACATCTTCCTAGTGGGGCCACTGGATGCCCCTTTCCCTGTGATCAGAAATGCAGCTTCCAGGCCCTGAGCTGCTGGCCAGGACCCCGGGGGTGGGCCTGGGGCTTCTGAGGGCACCTGTTCCATGAAGTAAGTCCCCACCAGGCACAGTTAGACAAGAAAACGGGTGAGAGGACTGCTCTGATCAGGGGCAGGGTTTAACGCAGCATTTCAGCAAGGACATGTCGGAAGCTGTGTGTGGCCTCCTCCTGATAAGGGCTGCCGGGGGCATGGGGGGTCCATGGTGGTTGTGGCCGCGGATCCTGACTGGGGTCTGAGGTCAGCTCCTCTTAGCTGTCTGCCCAGCCAGCCTTTCCTGGTTTCCTGGGACTCTGGGCCCTTGGGAGCTGCCCCTGTCTCTGCTCCCAGGCAGAGTCCCATCAGCTCTGCTCTCGGTCTCGCCAGATCCGGAAGCACACGGCCAGCCAGGTGTATGAGATGGTGCTGACCTACGACGTGGTGCCTGCCGTGGTCCTGGATGAGGTCATGGCTGTGCTCAGCAGCACGGCCTGGTGAGTGTGGCCCAGCTTTCTCCCAGGAGCGCAGCGGGTGCAGCACTTCGGCGAGTGGGACCCCCGGAGTGTGTCGTGGTCTCTCCCAAAACTCTCCGGAGGTTAGAGGAAAAAGGGGCTCCAGCCCTCAGCTCAGCTCCGGGTTACGAGGCGGCAGTGGTGTCTGGCCGACCCCTCCTCACCCACGTGTCTGCATTTCTGTCGCACAGGCTCACTTCCTCCCACCCAAGAGGATGAGGGAGGAGAGGGTGCCTCCTGGGGTGTTTAGCTTGGAAGATCTTCGAAGTGAAATTATTTTTCCCCAAATACCATTTTTTTAAGTGAGAAGTTGGGCTGTTCTGAGCACTGACTGGTTGGAGGCTGACTTATTTTCCTGTGGCCGCTTTTCCATCGATCGTGTCACGGCTCTGGGCGCCCTTTCTGCAGTTTATTGGGGTTGAAATCGCTCAGAAGGGCAGCTCCTGCCCCTGAACTATGGCGTCCGAAGTGCAGGGAGGCGTGGCGTGGCGGGCAGTGTCTCCCGCGTGTGTCAGCCGTGGCCCCGAGGAGAGAAGGAGCCCCCGGGCCCCGACTCACTTCAGAGGAGGGCCATCCACTGGCCTTTGCTCACTTTTAGTGGACGTGTTCAGAAATGGAGCAGACTGAAGGAACCAGGAAGAACCTGTTCCTCCCACCCCAGAGACTCACTTCCCTCCTGCACCAGGGTCACCCTTGTTCTTAGTCAGGGCCCCAGGTGTGTTTAAGCACAGTTCCTGCCGTCTTTGTTGGCTCCTTGACTCTTGATGGGTTTGGATGACAGGGTAGAAAGAGGGGTGTTGAGTGGGGCAAGGAGGTGCTGATGGAGAAGCAGAGACGGGGTGGGCCCTGAGCACTTGTCCAGCTGGCAGCACCGAAGGATGACAGGCGGTGACGCTTGTCCCGCTGCAGGCACCACTCACATGTGTGTGCACGCCCTTGGGCACTTGCGCGTGCTCCTTCAAGGTGACCCCTCTCCTCATCCCCATTTTGGGCACAGAACCAAAGTTCAGAGGTCCCTCAGGCAGCAGCAGGGGCCCCCAGGACTGGGTTCCGTCCAGGTCAGGTCACCCTGCTTACAAGGGAGGGACATGCATCATGTCCTCACGTAGCCCTCCCTGAAAACAGTGACGTTCCTGCAGGGCTGAGCCCGGCACATGGAGGCTGAGTGTCGATGTGGCGCCCCCCTGCCTGGCGGCCCAGCTCCCCTGAAGGACAGAGCAGAGCCTCTGGCTTTAGGGCCTCATTGAGGTTTCCTCAGGAGACACTTGCCTCCAGGAGGAGGGCGTTCTGTGAACATGCTGCAGGCCCCGCGACAAAAATTCCAGAGCAGAAAGCATGACCCCAGGAGATAGGATGCCTCTGCTCTGCGAGCTGCTGGACAGGATACGTTTGTCTGTGATGTTGTCAGTGATAACAGCACAGAGGCGCGTCCTCTATGCTTGAGAAGGACAGTGAAGGCAGGGCGACGTGAAGCCCCCAGCGCCTGGTGGGCCCCAGGGTCCCCTTGAGCTCCCACACCTGCCGCCTTCCTCCTCTCACAGTTCAAGGCAGGGGGGCGCTTTCCCATAACTTAATTCCTTTGCTAAAAAATTCCAGAGGATTTATGGATAACTTTTTTTTCTTACTACAAAAGAAAAACAGGCCCAGTTTTCTTTATGGTCTTGCTAAATGTTTATTTTTAATGACAGTTGTAAGTAAACAGCTTTCAAAGTCAAAACCTGCCTCCGCCCCCCCCTCCCCTGTCTTGGTGCTTCCTGGCTCTGACCCCTGGGTGGGGCTCCTTGGGGGCCGAGGGCCCCTCGCAGGGCTCCCTGTTTGGGGGGGCTCATCCTCTGGGGTTCCCTGAGAAAGCATTCAGGAGCAAGGCGTTGTGTGAGTGCAGTGAGGCATCCTTTTCCCTGGTTCCTACCTCATCTCGGGCGCTGGGGTTTCTGCACACCCAACAGGAAGATCTTGGCAGATTTCCCCGCGTGGACTGTCCACATGGCTGACCCAGCTCCCTGCCTTCTCCTCCCAGGGACGCCGAGCTCCCGGTCGTGAGAGCCCAGCGGAACCGCCTGTGTGACCTCCTGGGCGTGCCTAGACCACAGCTGGTGCCCAAGGTATCACCTGCCCTCCAGGCCACCTGGGGGACCTGGGGTCCCTTCCTGTGAGACCTCCGAACCTTCCAGGCTGAGCTGCCTGCCATGCGTTCCAGGTCGATCCCTTTCAAGACCCCAGGAGGCAGCGCAGCAGGACTGTGGGATGGAGGCAGAGCTGAGGCCCATACTCTCCTCTCCCACCTGCCCCCCATCCCACCAGATGAGCCCACCCTGTGCCCATCCTAGCCTCTGCCCTGAGCCCTGGGGCCGTCCTGAGAGATGGGCGGTGTTCCTGCCACTGCCTGCCCTGCCGCCCTCACTCTTCCGCCAGGCGTGTCTCACGTGTGTCTGTGGAGCATCAGCACCCAGGCCTGGCCCGCTGAGCACCTGTCTCTCGCCCCCGGAGCAGTACAGCAGCCTTTCACCGTGTCCATTGCCCCCCAGACACCCATCCAACTCCGGGCCTTTGTCCTCCCCGGGCTGCTGTCCGCCCGCCAAGGCCGCCGTCCTCCACGGCATGTATGCCTCGTCGCTGCGGTTTTCTGACATTGAGGGCTCCAGGCTGCTCTTGCAGCTTGTGTCATTGGGAGACTTGAGACTATTCTGTGCGTTCCTGGCCAAGAATCAGGGCTCTCTTTTCAGCCTGTGGGTCCTGCAGGAGCTGAGGGGGGTCACAGCAGCTCGGGGTGGGGTCCTGGGGAGGGGCGTGCCCTCCTCCTGTCCCCACCAGCTTGTTCCTCTGACCTTGGGCATGAACCCTGCTCTGGAGAGGCTGTTGAGGAAGGACGTGTGTGCAGGAGAGCGTGGTGTTGGAGCTCTAGGTCTCCACGCCCCCCAGGGTTGCCCTGGCAACCCCAGGCGTGCACCTCAGGCCGCTGGGGCACCAGTTCCCGTTTCCGGTTCCCGTTTCCGGTGGACTCGCCAGGCAGAGGGCTCGGCGGGCAGTGCTGCCAGCGGACTCCAGCCTGAGTGGTGCTCCCCGCTCGCGCTCAGGGCTGTGTGGTGTCCGCGATGGGCGTCCCCTGGTTTTCCTGTTGACGGGAATGTGACCACTTTTTCTGAGATCTGACGTGTTTGGACATTGTCTTTCCTTGCGTGTCAGACCTTTTGTGTTCTCTCCAGCTTGCCCATCTTTCTATACTTTTGTCTTCAGGGTCCTTTTTCTAGACGTGTGTCCTGCAAATATCTTCTCCAGGGATGACCTTCTCATCCTTAGACTTAACATGGTCCTGTTTGGGTATCTCGACCTCTTGCAGGGTTGACAGTCTTTTTCCTAAGAGCCTTAATGTATTACTTTCTACGTCTGGACTTGGGATCTGCCTGATGAGCTCCTCCTGGCCACATGCTGGCATCAGGCCACACGCGCGGCTCTGTCCATCCATGAGCCGGCCGGCCTGCAGCCACGGGTGCAGTCCTCAAGATGCAGGGAGGGCTCTGGGGTCTATCAGTGGGTCCTGGTGCCCAGTTATCTCAGGCTCACGGTTCTTTTTGCTTCATTGTCATCTTCATTGGGTTCCCACACCTGTAGGATAGACTTGTTGGGAGTGTGGCCAAGGTTGCCTGAAGCCTGAAGGTCCATTAGGTGAGAAGTGACGTGTCTGCTCTGAGTTTCTTGACCGTGAACACGGTATGTCCATCCATGGACCCCTCAGTGTTTTAGGGCTTTTGGAGCAGAGATGTTGCATGTCTTTTTGTAATTGTCCCACAATTCTTGGGTTTTTTCCCCCATTTTTGTTTCTCTTTGCCTTTCAGTTTGGGAAGTTTCTGTTGACCTGTCCTCAAGTTCACGATTGTGTCCTTGGCCCCATGTGGCCTCAGGATGAGCCCATTGGAGGTATCTGTTTCATTCGCAGTGTTGGTAGCTTCTGGCCCTTCCGTCTCTGCTTACGTTACTGTCTGTCCCTGCGTGGCTTCCACTGTGTCCGCCGGAGTCCTTGGTGTAGAAATCCCAGTTGTTTCAAGTTCCTGGTCTGATAGTTGCAGTATCTCTGCCATTTCTGAGTCTGGTTCTCACATTTGCACTGTCTCTTCAGACTGCTTTCTCTTGCCTTTTTGTATTTTGTATGTTTTTGTTGAAGGCCAGCCTTTTAGGGGAACAGGGGTGAGGTAACCGGAGTGCGAGGGATTTGCTGCAGCGGCAGGTCCAGAGCGGAGTTGCTCCTGGTCCTGGTTCTTGTCCTCAGGGGAACTTCGCGGGAGTCTGAGCTCCTTGGAGAGGGCGCCAGGCTTTCTCATCCTTGTGCCCGGCCACGCTCAGCCACCAGCTGTTTGTCAGTCACCATTTAAGTTCGTCTTCTAGATCTTTCCGTTTCCCAGCTTTGGGGGGGGGGGCTGAGAAAGGTGACTGATCTTCAGTCTGTGTGTGTTTTTCATAAATGCACTGCACAGGGCTCCCCAGATCTGCCTGACTGTACTTTGCTGCCATTTTGTTGATTGAGAAAAATTTCTATTTCTCTTTAGTTTTCTCAACTTCTGTGATGCATTTAAAGCTGTGTTCCCTGTAGCTCAGCTGGTAAAGAATCCATGTGCAATGCAGGAGACCCTGGTTCGATTCCTGGGTTGTTAAGACCCCCTGGAGAAGGGATAGTCTACCCGTAACTCCAGTATTCTTGCCTGGAGAATCCCATGGACAGAGAAGCCTGGCGGGCTACACAGTCAACAGGGTTGCAAAGAGTCAGACACGACTGAGCCGCTTTCGCTCACTACAGGTGCCTGTGTGTTTTAAAGTCTGTGGCGTCTTCCTGGCAGATTGACATCGGTGGCAACTTTCTCGTTTACCTGTGATGATGCTTCGGGCCTTGAGGTGTCCTTGGTGTGATGTCGAGAGCGATAGTGGTGGCAACATTCTCGTTTACCTGTGACGATGCTTCGTGCCTTGGCGTCTCCTTGGTGTGATGCTCAGAGCGCCACAGCGGAGTTTTTGTATATCTCTCTTCATTATTTCACTTCCAATTTCTGTATGTTCTTATATTTGAGTTTCTCATAAACAGTAGATAGGTCTTACCTCACCATTTTTGGTAACTTGAGGGTTTTCTCCACTTGCATTTAATGTCTGATTTTGGCTCTATCGGGTTGGTTTGCCGGTTTCCTCTCAGTCCTGTTTCTTTCCTTTCTTGGCATCGTTTGCAGTGGTTAATGGCATCTTCACCGTCTCGCTTCCCCTCCTGCTAACTTCCTGCAGTCTTCCTGCTGTTCTGTAGGGACCGCTCGTCGGCGGCGTTCCTTCCTGATGTACTGCGGTCAGCACTGCGGCGCCGCGCAGGGGGCTCAGGCTGCTGCCCTCGCTTCCCAGGGCCCAGGTGGTCGTGGCGCGCCGTCCATTCAGNAATGACATCAATGATAAAATATTTTTAAGTAAGTGTAACAAAGTATAGCTCTATCTGCTAAAATCCATTCCAAAACATGCTGAGGGAAATTAAAACCTACACAATAGATCGATGGAGAGAGATACCACATTCATGGATTGGAAGATTCATTATTGTTTTTTTTTTTTTTACTTAATTTATTTTTGCCTGTGCTGGGTCTTGGTTGCTGCATGCAGGCTTTATCTAGCTGTGGTGGGTGGGGGCTGCTCTCCAGTCGCCATGCACAGGCTTCTCATCGCAGTCGCTTCTCCGTGCAGAGCATGGGCTCTGGGACACGCAGGACTCAGTGGTTGAAGGGCGTGGACTCAGTGGCTGCAGTCTGCACTGTCGAGAGCTCAGGCCCACAGCGGCACACAGGCTTGGTTCCCTCGCGGCCTGTGGAATCTTCCCAGACCAAGGGTCGAACCTGTGTCCCTGCATCAGATTCTTAACCACTGAACCCCGAGGGAAATCCCAAGACTCAGTATTGTTAACATCAGTTCTGCCCAAACTGATCTGTAGATTCAGTGCAATCCCTGTAAAAGTCCCAGCTGGCTTCTTTGCAGAAACTGATAATCTGATTTTAAAATTCACAAAAAAATCAGAGGACCCAGANGATAAATGTATGAAACATCCGTATAATTGAGTAGGATGCAGATATTTTTAGGATGAGGGACGTGACTTCTAGAGGTGTTCCTGCCAGCACAAGGAACCCTGGACCTGAGCCCCTAGAAACACTTTACATCACAAGCCAGTTTCAACAAACAGGTCGCAAGAAAGCGAGAGAGCCGGTTACCTCGGGTCTGCATTCCAGCACACAAGCGTGAAAAGATAAAACAGCCTACAAGGCAGATTTCAACACTGATGGGATATCTGGAAATTGGGTGAGATAGTGTTGTTTGGATAGTTTTTTTTTTTTTAAAGCTTTTAATCTTTTTAGGAAACAACGATGAAGAAACAAGGCTAGAATCTGCCTTGATCGCAGGTTGGGGGAGTTGGGGCTCAATGCTTTGGCCGAATGTGCTGGAAAGCTCCCTTCATGGTGAAGGTGAGCACGACAGGGTTAGGTGGCGCCAGTGGGTTTATGTGGAATTAACTCCAAGCCATACCATCAGGTGAAAAAGCAAAATACAGAATAAGCATGTACAGCATGCTGATGNCCTTCATGGTGAAGGTGAGCACGACAGGGTTAGGTGGCGCCAGTGGGTTTATGTGGAATTAACTCCAAGCCATACCATCAGGTGAAAAAGCAAAATACAGAATAAGCATGTACAGCATGCTGATGGTTTAAAACACACACAGAGCGCAGGGGGCAAGGCTTCGGTCCCTGGCTGAGGAAGACCCTGCACACCACGTGGTGTGGCCAAAAAAAAAAATCAACGTTGTGTTTGCATTTCTGCCTCTGGACCCTCCAAAGGCATAGAGCAGGTGGTGGGACGGGAACGGTGCTCCCTCCCCACCCACCGTCTGCTCCCCAGGGAAGGTTTGCGTGGGTAGGGTCTGCTTCATGGCTATTTCGGGTCCCTGAGAAGAAGATCCTTAAGAGAACCCATCTTCTTTGAAAAGTTAGGTATCGTCTGTGTATAGTAAGTTTTCACGTTACAACTGCTCCTTGCAACCCCATCATCATTCATCCAATGTCTCTGGGAACTTGGTGCATCGCTTTCTTGGCCTCTCAGGAAACTGCTTTCAAGCCAGGAAACCCAAGACCAGGTGGGTAAGGGCCACAGGAGCAGTGAGTGTGTCCTGTGTCAGGCCCCGGAAAGCCGTGACCTGACTCGGCGCCCGCACCCTGTGGAAGCCCTGCTTCTAGCGTGTCACCTCCATGATGAGGTCATGCATTGCTGGGACGGGCGTCTTGCTACAGACCCAGCCCCATGTTGGCTTTCACAGAATAAGCGGCCATCATGGGGGGAGTGGGGGCGGGTGGCAGCCAGCCAGCAAAGCACTGAGGCCCTTGGCCCACATCCTTGAGCTCTGACGGCTGCCGGTGACCATGAGAGTCTGGAAGCAAACCTGCCGCACGGGAGCCTCCCAGTGAGCGGGCGTCCCAGCAGGCCCCGCCACTCCCACCCGAAGCTGGCGCCCACCTGTGGCGCCTGGACCTCTGACCCACAGAAACGTGAGGTAGTAAGAAATGTGTGCTGTCTGGGGCTAAGTTTGTAGTTTGCTATACAGTGTTAGTTAAATAACACAGGTTGAACCTGGCAAACAGTCTACCAAGAAAACCTCGGGGTGACAGGTTGGGACTGGAGCCATCTGGCCCCGGGACTGTCACTGCACAGCCACCAGCAAAAGCATGAAACTGGCCCCTCCTGAGCCCACACACAAACATCAACTCAAAATGGGTCCAAGACTTAAATGAAGGAGCAGAAACCATAAAACTCTTAGAAGAAAGCACAGGGGTAAATCTCCATGACCCTGGATTGGGTGCTATTTTCTCAGCTGTGACACCAAACAGGAGCAGTCAAATGTAAAACAGGTAAAATGGGGCCACCCCTGGTGGTCTAGTGGTTGAGAAATTGCCTTCCAGGGCAGGGGGTCTGAGTTCAGTTCCTAGTTGGGGAACTAAGGTCGTTGGCAACTAAGCCTGCCTGCTGCAACTGTTGAGACTAGGTACCACCACAAGAGATCCCACAGGCTACAAGCCAGACCCAACCCAGCCCAAAGTAAACAGTATTCTTTAAAAATTGATAAAATGGACTTTGTCAAAGTTAAGCACTTCTGTGCACCAAAGGACACCATTAAGAGAGTGAAAAGACAGCTCACAGAGTAGGAAAGAACCTTTGCCGAAGCATCTGATCGGGGATTTGAATTTAGAACTATAGAGGACTCTCAGGACTCGATTAAAAGACAGCTTGATCAGAAAATGGGCAAAGGACTTGAACAGACAGTTCTCCAGAGGAGACAGAAATGTCCAACGAGCCCATGAAAAGATGCTATTAAGTCCACTGTTGTCAGACACAAATCACAACCACCGTGAGCCATGTCGCCCACCAGGACAACTGTGACGAACACACACGTCACGAGGTGGGTGAGGATGCGAGAAACTGGGACCTCTGGGTGACGGGGAGTGTAAGCTGCCCCAAGACCAGCAATTCCACCACAGGTCTGTGTCCGAGAGAACTGAACACACGCCCCACAGAAATTGGACCTGAATGTTCACGTGGCCTTGTTCAGACTGACAAAGCCTGTTGTGCCCCTGAAGGTTTGTCCTGGTCCGCGTGTTCAGCTCACCCGTGGTGCAAAGTCACCGACTGGGCAGTGGGAACCTCACCTCTGCGGCTTGGCAGCTTCTGTGGGGCTGGATCCCAGGGCTGGGCCTGGCCACGTGGGATCAGCTGGCACTCTGAGGCCACTCCCTGCACCAGGCTCCTGGGCTCAGCCTGTCCTCACGCCCGCTCTCCCAACAGTTGGATGACTTCACCACAGCGGTGCTTTGAGTGATGGGAAGAATAGGGATGCCCAGCCTGTGCTCCAGCCCCACACGACTCCTGTCTGACCAACACACTGCAACGCCCCCCCATGTCAGCTTGAGCCCCGCGGGAGCACAGCCTCAGGGAAGCAACATCCCCCATCAGCGTGGGCTGCCCTGGCCGGTCTGGGGCACCCCTGGACCACACAGTAAACTGCACTTAGAAGCTGTGAGTAACGCTACGGTGCAGAAGGAGGTACAGGAGGAGGCCTGGGATCTTAAAACCAGTCACCAGCGAAGGGCTCTCCTTTTTCCGGTGCCCTCCATGGGCTTGTCCGCTGCGTACACGCGGAGTGAGCCACCTTTGCTGTGAAGTGTGTGTGGGCCCACGGGCTCCCTGAGCCCAAGACTCAGCGAGCGTCTGCACTCGATGTGGGGGTGAGAGGCAGGTCCTGCTCGCTTCCCTGCTGCTGTTGCCTAACTGCTGAATGAACACTGCCTCCCTTCTGCAAAAGCCCCTGCCCCCAGGAAGGCCTCTGGCCTGGCACCCTGGTTACTGAAGTTCCAACCCCAGAGGGTGGAAGCAGCCGCCTGTGTGCACATCTGTGCACCGCCCCACGTCCCCAGGGCACAGCATGGGGCCCTGCTCACTCGCCACTCACCACCCCCCTACTGGGGACACTTTGGGGCAGCCCCGCCCTACACGAGCCCACAGGACTGGCCCTACAGTCCAGGTGGGTGAAGGACACTTTACACCTGCATCTGTGACTATCTTTCTGACCACAAGGAGGAATTTCCAAAATGGGGAGACACTAGAAATGTTCATCATGAGAAGAGCTGATAAATGTACTGTGTTAAAAGTAAGCTTTTCTGGGAAGAACCTGTGAAAAGACAAGTCACAAATTTTGTTCAGAGAAAATGTGCTGAACACCAGTCGACCAAGGAGGAAACCAAGGAGAAGAGACGGGCAGGCCAGCTGGCTGAGGGGTCCAAAGCCAAGAGAAGCTTGTCATCGCCAGAGCCCACCAGCGGGCTTCGTGATGGAAACTCGCACACTGGGAATATGACCCCCACGAAGAGAGGTTAGTTCAAGGACCCAGCTCAGAGCCTCCCTGCGGGACCCCAGTGTCCAGTCTGGAGCCAAGAAACAAGCACCTGTCCCGTGCGGCCACAAATAGGGAGAAAAGGCGAGGGTGTGATGGAGAAAACCGCCAGGATGCTGGTCACCCAGTGGGCATGTGCGCAGGGCCACATGGGTGCAGCTGGGCAGCCTCATCCCCTGCAGCTCTCGTGGGAAATGCAGCCTGCTTTACGGGGCACCGCCGCCTCCCCGACACCCCAGGCCTGGCTGGAGGTGGCCCTGTTGTTCCCATCCCCNATGTGCGCAGGGCCACATGGGTGCAGCTGGGCAGCCTCATCCCCTGCAGCTCTCGTGGGAAATGCAGCCTGCTTTACGGGGCACCGCCGCCTCCCCGACACCCCAGGCCTGGCTGGAGGTGGCCCTGTTGTTCCCATCCCCGCCCCCATGCAGGCCACCCTCCTGCCCTCCACCCCCAGAGCGGTGGTTGCCACCTGCTATCCTAGCCCACACCCTCCTGGTGGACACACCATAAGACCTGACCCTGGGGCTGTCCTAGCCACACGTGGGAGGACAGCTGATACTCACCAGCTTCATGCAGATGACAAAGGGCGGCCGTGCAGCTCGGAAGTGCAGGACTGGGATCCTGGGCTTGGGCCTTTCCTGAGAGGAGAGGAGGGTCATGGGCTGCCCCATGTTGCTCCCTGTTCCCCCACGTCTGCCCTGTTCACAGTTTGACACCCTCAGATGGGCACCAGGGCCACGGCTGGACCCAGAACTGGACCTGCTCTCCAACACCCCGGCCCAGCCATCGACAGCTGCCCCAGGACTCCCGAGGCAGGCAGCGGACAGCTTGTGAATAGCATCTTCAGTGGGGCTGGGGGCAGCAGGGGGCAGGCACAGGGGCCCTCTGGGGTCCTAGAGACTCCAGGAGCCTGGGGGCTGCCTCTGCCAAGCCTGGCAGCTATCTGGGCTCAGATGGCCTTTCCCCAGGAGGAAGGTTCTGGGTAGTGTCTACTCAAAAGGCCTGGATGGCACCCAGAGGTGGACCAGGTGTGGTGTGAGTGGCTCCCAGGCGGGGGTGGGGGGCCCGCACCTGAGAGTCTTCGTAGCAGTAGAAGCCCTTTCTGATCTTGTTCTCGTCCACGTCGCAGAAGGCAGCCACCTGGGAAGGACAGGACACGGCAGCGGGGGCAGTGCTGCCTGGCGGGCAGGGAGGGGAGGT
>SJYV01026835.1:326956-350969 GCA_006410875.1 Neotragus pygmaeus | reverse complement strand
CCAGGACAGAGCTATACTTTGTTACACTTGCTTAAAAATATTTTATCATTGATGTCATTGTACATTTTTTAAACTGCATTTTTTTTCAATTGTTTTATTGCAAGTCTATAAATTTGTATCCTGGAAAACTCACTATATTATTGGTTTTGATTTCCAATGAGACACAATCATGCCATCTATTGATACAAATGATGCTAGTTTTCCTTCCACCTTCTAATGCTTGTATCTTTTCTTCTCCTGATCTTACTGCACTGACTTCCCTTACTATGTTGAATAGAAGTAGTGGGAGGAACAATCAGGAGATCAGTTCCTCCTGATCTTAGAAGGGAATGCTTTCAGTCTTTAATTGTTAAATATGAGGTTAGTTATGGGTTTGTGTAGATACTATCAGACTGAGAAAGTTTCCTTCTATTTCTAGTTTTCTGAGATTTTAAAAAAAAAAAAGGGATATTGAATTGTTAAAAATTTTTTTCTGCATCTGTTGGGCTGTGTGATTATTATCCTGTATTCTTTTACTGTAGCAAATCATACTAATTGATTTTGGAGAGTTAAACCAGAATTGTATTCATGATGTATTATCCTTTCATATATATTTCTGAATTTGACTTGGCAATATTTTGTGAATGATTTTTTGCACCTATTCTCATAAGGGATATTGGTCTGTAATTTTATTTTCCTGTAATATTCTTGTAGCATTTTAAACTTCAGAGTCATGCTAGTCTTAGGGAGTAAGTGTGATGCTCCTCCCTCCCGACACCCAATAGATCTTTCTTCTCTTCTATTTCCTGAAGGAATTCATGTAAGATTATTATTCTGGAGAAGGAAATGGCAACCCACTCCAGTACTATTGCCCGGAAAATTCCATGGACTGAGAGGCTCCTCAGAGCCTGGTATGCTACAGTCCCTGGGGTCGCAAAGAGTCGGACACGACTGAGCGACTTCACTTTACTTTACATTTTTGATAGAATATATCAGGAAAGCCATCTGGCTTGGCTTTTATGAAAAATTTAAAATTACAAATTTTAATTATTTATACTTTAAGTATCTCTTGGATCTGTAATGATGTCCTCTCTTTAATTCTCAGTATATTGGCAATCTGTTCTCTTAAAAATCAATCTTGTTAGAGGTATTTCAATTGCACTGATTTTATTTCAAACCAATTCCTGGTTTTGCTCATTTTTTTCCTATTGATAGTCCATTTTCAATGTACCTTCTTTATTCCTTTTCTTCTATTTGAGTTAACTTTGCTGTTGGTTTTGTAACTTTTAAACGTGGAGACTTAGCTAATTGCTGAGTTTTTTCTTTAATAACATAAGCTTTTAAAGCCATAAAATCTTACTATAAACTCTGCTTTAGCTACATCCCAAAAACTTTTACATACTGTTTTGTCATTAGTTAAAATTTCCCCCTAGTATCCTTCTAATTTTTTCCCTTGGTTGCCTAATTTCCAAATATTTTGGATATTCAAGATGTCTTAATGGTAGGTGTTGCAAGAGGGCATCAGAGGGCAGACACACTGAAACCATTCTCACAGAAAACTAGTCNGACCGAGGATGAGATGGCTGGACGGCATCACGGACTCGATGGACGTTGAGTCTGGGTGAACTCTGAGAGATGGTGATGAACAGGGAGGCCTGGCATGCTGCGATTCATGGGGTCGCAAGAAGTTGGACACGACTGAGCGACTGAACTGAACTGAAGATGTCTTAATGATTTCTAATTTATGAAACATACCCAGTATTTCAATCATTTGAAACGTATTCAGACTTGCTTATTGGCCCAAAGTAATGTCTATCTTGTACTTTAAAAGTATGTATATTTTGGAGTTTAGTGTTCTTGTAGATTCCCTGGTGGCTCAGATGGTAAAGCGTCTTCCTGCAATATAGGAGACCCGGGTTTGATCTCTGGGTTGGGAAGATCCCCTGGAGAAGGAAATAACAACCCACTCCAGTATTATTGCTTGGAAAATCCATGGACAGAGGAGCCTGGCAGGCTACAGCCTATGGGGTCACAAAGAGTCGGACATGACTGAGCAACTTCACTTTCTTTCTGTAGTGTTCCTTAAATGTCTACTTTTATGTTGGTTAATTAACAGTGTTGCTCAAATCTTCTAATCCTCACAGACTTCCCAACTTCTATCAATTACTGAGACTGGAATATTAACATTTTCAGCTCTAACTATGGGTTTGTCTACTTCTCCCTCTATTTCTACCAGTTTTTGCCTGTGTATTTTGAAACTCTGTGATTAGGGATATACACATTTAGGACTCTTATGTCCCCCTAGACCGTCACCCCATGTGTGCAAATCGCACTTACTTGAGTCAAGTTCATGACAATGAACTCCCTATGATGGTTCACTAAAGCTGCTGCTGCTACTGCTGCTAAGTCGCTTCAGTCATGTCTGACTCTGTGCGACCCCATAGACAGCAGCCCACCAGGCTTCCCCGTCCCTGGGATTCTCCAGGCAAGAACACTGGAGTGGGCTGCCATTTCCTTCTCCAATGCATGAAAGTAAAAAGTGAAAGTGAAGTTGCTCAGTCCTGTCTGACTCTTAGCGACCCCATGGACTACAGCCTACCAGGCTCCTCCACCCATGAATTTTTCAGGCAAGAGTACTGGACACTAAAGCTACTGTATCAAAATTCAGATTTATCAAAAGACAAGAGAAATCAAGCTCTTTTCCTTAGAGCTGGAAAACAAAGAAGCTAAGCTTCAGTAAGGAATAGCACATGTGTGAAAGTTCAAGGATCTTCCAAATGAATACGAATGCTGCAATCTGCAGTCCCCTCCCACGACACATTCTCCAATCAGCATCACGCCCGCTGTGACAGTGGACAGGAGACCTCTCTGGACAGCGGCTGAGCAGCCACACCCTCCAACGAGTCTCATACCCTCTGGGGAAGAACAGAGTTTCCTCTGTGTCCAGACACTCAAATGCATGTCTTTGCATCATGCTCTTTCCACTCAGAAGATGCCCTGATCACAGACCTGTTTCAGGGCTCCACCCCTCTCTATCCCCAAGTGAGCAGCAGCATGGTAGCACTGAGGGTCGCCACACTTGTGGTTGCTTGAAACAAAACACTCACACACACCTGCACCAACATGCATGTGCACATGCACAGAGTTCAAACTAAAGAAAGGAAAACACAGGCTCCCTTGTTTTCACCTAGCCTGCACTTCGGGCACCTCCCCTGCCCTACCCCCGGCAGTCGATCTCCAGCTTTGGAACCTGGGAGACCGTGAGCCATGACAAGGAGGGGGCCAGCCTTTGCGATGGCCCACATAGGGGATGACCCAACCTCTGCCCCAGCCGCCTTCTCCTTGGTGGGCAGAGAAGGAAGAGGACGCCCCCAGCCCACTTGTAATCACACCAGTGGTGGGCTGGGCTCATTCTGAGTCCTTTCAACTCAAATCAAGTGAGAGCAGGACCGCCAGACAAATCATGTGAATTCTGGGTGCGCTTGGTTGCTCAGCTGTATTCAGCCCTTTGGACTGTAGGCTGCCAGGCTCCTCTGCCCATGGAAGTTTTCAGGCAAGAATACTGCTGTGGGTTGCCATGCTCCTTCAGGGGATCTTGCTGACCCAGGGAATCGAACCCACATCTCCTGTGTCTCCTGCACTGCAGGCAGATTTTTTAACCACTGAGCCATGGTCCAGGGGTTAGGAATCTGCCTGCCCATGCAGGGGACACGGGTTTGATCCTCGGTCCAGGAAATACGATCCCATGTGCCACGGGGCAACTAAGCCCCGTGTCACAACTACTGAGCTCATGCTCTAGAGACCTCGAGCCACAGCTACTGAAGCCCAAGCGCCCGGAGCCTGCGCTCTGCAACGAGAGAAGCCCCCACGATGAGGAGCAACCAGAGAGTAGGCCCTGCTCGCTGCAACTAGAGATGGCCTGTGCAGCAACAAAGACCCAGGGCAACTGAAATAAATAATAAAAGTGAGGGCAGACACTGAGCTTTGATCCTGAGGAAAACGCTGGTCCACAGACTGGGGACGACCTCCCTCCTGGGGGGCCATGGGCCCTGGTGTCAGCCACGCTCCCAGGTCCCCACCTTGGGGCAGAGACCTGACTGGGTCCCCCCGCCCCACCTGGACCCCAGGGCCACGTACTCGAGGACGGAGTGTGTGGCTGCGCCGGGGTGGTAGCGGTAGAGGAGGAGGCTCTGGTCCACGCGGACGAGCCCACCGCCCTTCCTCAGGTGCTCGTAGAAGAACAGCAGGTCCTCAGGGACACCCTGCGGGGTGAAGAAACATGTCCACTCAGCACAGAGCCTTGGTTCAGGCAACGTGAGATGGGAGTCGGCCCGGGGCCCCCACACTTGAGCCCAGCCTGACCGGTGAGGCCTCAGCTGGAAAACAACACATCCAGCCGCCCCCAGCTCGTGGCTAGAGCTCAGCAAATGTGACCATAAGAGGCGGCTCTGGGGCAAGAAGGTGCCTGAGGCGTAGACCCAAGCCCCGTCGTCACTCTCACTCACGGCCTCCAACTGGACCCCGGACCCCACTGCCCCCTCCCTGTTGACGGGCACGCTGCTCCGAGGGTCTGCACGGTCCCACGGGGTCCTCCTGTCCTGCGAGAAGGCAGGCCTCCCACCCTCATCTGGAGAAGGGCTCAGATCAGGGCTGGCTGGCGGGGCCGCGGCTGCCCTGCTGGTCAGTCCAGGGCTGGGGGACCTCAGTCCTGACAGGGATAACAATCGCAGCTCCTTCACTTCCTTGAGTTCAAGGTGAAAACCAAGAAAGCAGAGGGTCTGGACAGGAGGTCACCCAGGCGTGTTTGGCGAGCAGAGCCCAGCGACAGCTGGGCAAGCTGCCAGGACCCCTGCTCCGGGCAGAGGCTGCTGTGCACCGGCCCCAGCCTGTTCTGCCTCTTGAGCCCACGCTCAGGCCAGGGCAGCGCCGGCACCGCGGCAGGGCTGACAGCTCCCAGTAGAGCCACTGTTGCTCGCCCAGCTCATCCACCCCGAGGCGAAGGCGGCCGGCTGCCCTCTGAGGTCTCAGTGCCCTGGCAGAGCCCCGTGGCCGTTACCCTTGGGGAGAGAGGGGACTCCTGGCCGCTTCTGGCCAGCTTCCTGGCCCAAGTGTATCCCCTGACTGGGCCCTGTGCACCCAGCCTCTGGGGTCTGTGATCACTGGCTATGAATTCTGCCACCTCCTGGCTCAGGCCCGAGAGCCACCCTGCGGGCAGCCCGCTGGGCTCACTCCTGAGCTGCCACACCGAGCAGCGCGCCGGTCCCCACCCAGAGCCACCCTGCCCAGGGAACCGCCGCCAGGGGGTCTCAGCACACGGGAGACTGACAGGCAGCAGGCCGCACAGGAAAGAGACACAGGAGCCGCGCGAACAGCCTCACTTCAGTGTCAGCTGTTGAGTCATTCCGTGACCTGATGGACCACTGTGGTGACTGAAGTGTTTTCACAAAGACCACAAGTCATGAAAGGATTTATACCAAAATGGTAAGAGTCAGCTTCCGCAACTGTGCTCGCATGCGTCCTGCAGCTAGAGAGGAGCACCCACCAGCCGCAACCGGAGAAAGCCGGCGAGCAGCAATGAAGACCCAGTGCAGCCAAGATGAAGGAAAAAACTGTGTTTGCAGTTCAGCTAAAATTTGCCCACGGTTAAAGACAAAAGGGCCGCACACGAAAGTTCAGAGGAGCTGTGTGGTGATGGGCTCACAGGTGATTTGTGTATTTTTTCCTTTTGCTAATTTTCTGCATGTTCAAAGGCACCTTTCAAGAGCACATTGTAACTCCGCACTTTATAGATTTAGGAAGGAGAGATGTCCTCTCTGCTCATGACCAGTAGGAACTCAACCCCAGAGTTTTCATTTCTGGCAAAGAGACAACTGAGAATTTAATTTAGCCAGAGGAAGTGGAAAACCAGGTGCTGAGCCCAGTCCTTCGTGGAGACGGGGCCCGACAGGATGTGGGGGGTCACCCCTGCCTTAGGGGCTCATGGGGTATGGAAGGGCGTGTGCCCTCGGAGGTGTGGAGAAAGGGGATGCGGATCCTGTAGGATGAAACAGGAGAAGGGGGGACACATTCTCCTCCCCCTCCTGCCTTCAACGCTGCTGTCCTTCCCTGGGGTCACAGAAGGGGCGACCTTGGGGTCGGAATCCTGTGAACAGAGGCTACACAGCCAGCATGACAAGAGACAGAAAACAAACACTCTGTGAACAGACACCCCAAACAGAAACACCACCACCGAAAATCAAGAAGGAGAAGAAAATTCTGGGAACAACTCTCCCAGTGAAATCTCACGTCCTCCACAAGGCTTGAGAACGGGGGAGGCCATCTTGAGACAGAAATGCCATAACTAACAGCTGGACCCGTGCAAAGAGCAGGGGAGACAGGAAGTGTATAAGAGACAGACGCGGACGAGCCCACCGCCCTTCCTCAGGTGCTCGTAGAAGAACAGCAGGTCCTCAGGGACACCCTGCGGGGTGAAGAAACATGTCCACTCAGCACAGAGCCTTGGTTCAGGCAACGTGAGATGGGAGTCGGCCCGGGGCCCCCACACTTGAGCCCAGCCTGACCGGTGAGGCCTCAGCTGGAAAACAACACATCCAGCCGCCCCCAGCTCGTGGCTAGAGCTCAGCAAATGTGACCATAAGAGGCGGCTCCGGGGCAAGAAGGTGCCCGAGGCGTAGACCCAAGCCCCGTCGTCACTCTCACTCACGGCCTCCAACTGGACCCCGGACCCCACTGCCCCCTCCCTNGGTGAGGGGAGGTGAGCACACAGGTGAGTGGGAGGTGAACACACAGGTGAGGGGAGGGGAGCACCTAGGTGGGAGCACAGGTGAGGGGAGGTGAGCACACAGGTGAGGGGAAGTGGGGACACATCTGAGAGAGGTGGGCACACAGGTGAGGGGAGGTGAGTACACAGCTGAGGAGGTGAGCACCTAGGTGAGGGGGAAGTGAGCACACAGGTGAGGGGAGTTGAGCACACAGGTGAGAAGAGGTGAGCACACAGTTGAGTGGGAGGTGAGCACATAGGTTAAGGGGGGGATGAGCACACAGGTGAGCAGGAGGTGAGCACACAGGTGAGGGGAGGTGGGCACACATCTGAGGGAGGTGGGCACACAGGTGAGGGAGGTGGGCACACATCTGAGGGAGGTGGGCACATAGGTGGGAGTGCAGATGGTGGCTCCCCGGGGCGTCACGTTTACGGCAGATCCCATTTCGTCCAGTTTTGTCTCTTACTGTCACCGCGTCATCTGGCTCTGATGCGTCACTAAGTGTACTCTATAATCTAGCAATCTAGTTTCTGATTTAGATAACCTAGCTTCTTGGAACTTTGTGAAGCAGAAGATGACTCAGGGTCACACTGTTCTTCTGGGTCCTGGCAGTTTGCTTTTGTGCTCGCCCCTCATTTTGCCACCAACCGAAAGTACATTTTGCAAAAAGACATTCTATGCAGCTCATACAAGTTAAAAATTGATTCCAGTGTGCCTGGGGAGTATACAGCACAAACTGAAACATTCCCTAAGCTCCTGGCCATACTTCGTCCTGAATGAGTCCACCCTTATCTTTCAAGAAATGCACGTGAAAAGGTATAGGTTCAGATGGACACTTTTTAACGCTTTCACTGCTTAAAACATACAAAAGCAAAGATGACAGATTTACAATGAGCTCAGTTTTTATTCAGAAAGGAGAAACTCCCGAGTTAAAGAAAATGAAGCATTTAATGAAATTTATAGACCTCATTAGCTATATCTTACCAGGAAGTGATATGAATTCTTCTTAGAGAAAAAGAGCAAAGTTTATATGACTCATTTCCAGATTCCTGTGGTTTATTATCCTTATTTCTAAATTCTAATTTGTTGGAAGACTATCTTTAGACAGATAACAAATTTTCCAGTATTCTGACATTTTAACACCCACATAGCAACAAGAATAAACTTTGATGTGAAATCCAAAACCTATGGCTTCTGGATTTAATAAAGACACAGACTTTAATACAAAGTTTCCTTTCTCAATAGTATGTTTTAGAGAAAATGGGTAAGTAACCACTTTTCTAACAGTGGTAAAAGTTGCTAGTGGACTGTGGCTCTACTACATATAACATAGATGCCACATTCTGATACTCCTTTTAAAGAAGAAAATGAATAAAAATGGTATAGCTTCATCTGTTTTGAAATGTGTACTTTTAAAATTTCATGAAAGTTAACTGATTAGAATGAGGTAAACACCACTGAGCTGTGAAGGACAAAATTTTAAGGGAAAGACACTGAGCTGAATGAATATGTGACCCGGGTGGGTTCCAATAACCTGGTTGTGAGACTCTGCTTGGATGACAGGAAAGGTCTTTCAAAGCAGCTATGACAGAGCAGATGCGAGTGGGCTCACGGGAGGCCTGGCCCCATGGGCAGGAAAGAACCCCTGTGACCCCAAGTCCACTGCACACCTTTGTCTTCTCAATTAGCTGAAGTTACCTTCATTTAGTTCTGCTAAATATCTTCTAACCCATGGGTCACACAGATGGTTGGCCCTGGAGTCCGGGAGCTGCTGCTAACTCTCACATTTTCCCAATAATAATGAAACTGAGCACTGGCTGGAGGGGTGACAGAGGCGACCCATTGGGGGAACCCATTCCAGCAAGGACTCAGGGAGCAGGACACCAGTGCTTTCTTACCAGGGCTGCTGTTGACCTGCAGTGTGGCCTGAGCCCTGGACTTCATGGGAGCCTTCCGGCCAGCCCGCCCCTGCTCTCCTGCAGCGCTGACCCCACAGGGTAAGCCTCTGCCCTGCTGCCCCCCGCCCAGGGTGGAGACACCCTGACTCTCAGCTGCTCAACAGCATCCTATCAAACTCTCCTACTCTTCCCGGGTCAAGAGAGACGGATCACGTGGCTCCCACACAGATCACCGAGGTACCCACTTTGGTCAGCCCCATCTGGGGAAGGGAGGTGGAAGTTGGGTCAGGAAGCTGGGAGGTGGTGCTAGGACCAAGGCAGATGTCCTGGAGTGGGGCTGCTGGCTGCGGAGCTGACTGCCTCGGGGTGTAAACTGAGGAACGTGATGTTGACAGTGAACGTTTGGCAGTGGAGACACTGAAGCTGCCTGGGCCCTCGGGTCTCCTGTGGGTGGGGAACAGCACACAGCCTTGGCACCCAGCACTCACATTGGGACCTTCATGGGTCTGAGCAGCAGAATCTGAAGAGGGGGGCCTAGGCACACTGTCCAGGGAAAGAGGAGAGGCTGGCTTGCGCATGAGACCCAGCAGCGAGGGGGTCACCCAAGGGCATTCACTGCAGCAAGAGGGTAGGATGGAGATGTATTCTCTGCACTTTTGTAGACCTGGAATATTTTAATTTTTTAAAATGTTTTCCTTTTTTTTTTTTTTTTTAAAGAAAATGTATGTGCAACGGCAAGTAAGAGGAGATGGTTGGGGGCTGCTCTTGTTAGGGGAGGGGTGACCAGAGTAAAGGGTGGCCTGGGCCCCTCTGTGAACAACCAGAGCATCACACACCTAAGTGGCCTGCTGCGCCAGGTACCAGGTTGGATGTGACCCGCTGGGGACCCAGGGTGAGCCCGGCAGCCTCGGGAGATGGAGACGAGGGCACGGAGCATGCAGTCGGAATGTCACAGGTACCGGATTAGAATAAAAAACAGGTACTTCCTGCTGCTGTTTCTCCTTCTGCATTCGAGAGGTAATCTGCCTCAACTGACGTGCTTCTGTTTCCCTGTTCTTCTTAGTGCCTTTCTGCTCCTTTGCTGTTGCACCTTCATTCAAGCACTTCTTGTTGTTTAGTTGCTCAGTCATGTCCGACCCTTTTGCGACCCCATGGACTGTAGCCCCCCAGGCTCCTCTGTCCATGGGATTTCCCAGGAAAGAATACTGGAGTGGATTGCCATTTCCTTCTCAGGGGATCTTCCCAACCCAGAGATCAAGCTCGTGTCTCCTGCACTGTCAGGCAGGTTCCTAACCGCTGAGCCGCCACGGTAGCCCCCTTCAAGCACTGGGAACCGGTTCCGTGTGGTCACCCCCGCAACACCTCCTGGCGCACACACCCCCTTGCCTCTCCCTCGTTTTCCTTTCTCCCTGAGTGTTTCCATACACATGCTCCTGGAGTGTGAAGCACTTTTTCTGTCTCCCCACTCTTGTCTGGGCTTCTTCTGGCCCATGTTAGAGACCTGCTTCCTAGATCTTCTATCTTCTTCCTCTTCAATTTGCTTCTTAATTTTGTGGAGTGTCTTCCAGTACATTTCTGAGAAGGACACAAATATTTTTCAGGAGCAAAGATTTTGAATCCTTACATGAAAAAGTCCTAGTTGCATTTACACATGACTGACAATTTGGTTAGGCTTCGAATTCAACATTCAAAACCATTTCTGTGAGAATTCTGAAATCTGTGTCCTGGTGTCTGACAGATTCCACTGCAGTTGCTGAGAAATCCACAACTGCGCTGTTCCTGCCGTTACTCTCTCCCTGGGCAAGGTCTTCTCATCTCCTGGGCAAGATACTCAAGGGCCCTTTGAATCTGACTGCCCATATCCTTGGTTCTAGCAAAGTTATTCTTAGCTAATTTACTCTCCCGCACTTAAAAAGAAATCTTACTACGCTGGATTGTGCTGTGTCAACTAGATTTCTCAGTGGGAATCCAGGTTAGAGCCAGACCAGAGTGGAACCTGCCTGCGGTTGGGAGAGAGGGAAGGAGGACCATCGTCCCTGAGTCATGGTGGTTAGGCAGGGGTGACGGGGGTGACACATGAAAGGTTCCCCACCCCCCGCAGCCCCCATTACACAATGTGGGTGGATATTCATGTTCTTCGGGGACAGAGCTCCTGTGCTCAGGACCCTTCTGGACCCCTTCTCCATGCACCTGTTCACTTGCGTTTTTCACTGTATCCATGATAGTAAACTATAACCGTAAATGAATGTTTCTCTGAGTTCTGTGAGTGGTTGGAGCAAATTAACTGACAGAGGAGAGGGTTGGTGGGAACCCTGATTTATAGCCAGTGACGTGACAGCCTGGACTTGCGACTGGGTTGAAGTGAGGCAGTCTCGTGGGGCAGAGCCCTTAATCTGTGGGGTCTGACGCTGTCGCCAGGCAGATGGAGTCAGAGCTGAGTGAAACTGTAGGACACCGACTCAGTGTCTGCTCAGAATAGAAGAACTGCTCAGTGTTTGAAAAAACACACAGAGGAAAAGGCAAAGAACTAGAATAATGAAATTTTTGAAAAAGAAGAATGAAGTTGGAAGACCCACACTAACTGATCTCGAACTTCCTCTATAGCTACAGTGGTCAGGACAGTGTGGCCTCAGAGTGGCACACAGATCAACACCACAGAATGGCCTGGAAACACACCCACGCAAGCAGAGCCAATCAGTCTTTGACAAAGTCCAAAGCAAGTCTATGAAGGAGGCTAGTATTCTCAGCAAAAATGGTGGGGAAGCACTTGAACATTTGTAAGCAAAAAAGAAAGAAAGGAGAGCCTTGATCCAAAAAAACAACTTAAAATGAATCATAGTTCTAAATGTAAAACATAAAATTATCAAACTTTCAGGAGAAAATCTTCCTGACCTATGGTTACATAAAGCAACCTGAGACATCGGAACCCAAAGCACAATCTATTTAAAAAGTAGATAAGCTGAACTTCACCAGAATTAAAAACTTGGACTCTGGGAAGGGCTCTGTTGAGCAGATGAAAGAAAAGCCATGGACGAGGAGAAAGTACTTGCAAAAGTGACACCCAACAAAGGACTTCTGTCCACAAGGAAACTCAAACCCACCAGTAAGAAAGCAAATAGTCCAGTAAGAAAATGGGCAAAAGATCACAAAAAGCCGCCATCAGGGAAACACAAGGCAGTGCGCTGACGAGACACGTTGGAGCGGCTTGCAGGAAAAATCTGACAACACCAAGCGCTGGGAGGGGGAATGGTGCAGCTGCTCCGGCAGCCTCGAACGGACTTCAGTTTGAACACAGCCGCATAATCCAACCCTGGTGCTCATCTCAGGAAGTGAAACCTGTCCATGAGGGTCATGGCAGCCCTTCTAGCAACAACTCCACCACGACCAGCACGTTCCAGCAACAAGAGGACTGAACTGTTATCTCAAAGGCATCACGTGGAATGACAAAGTCACAGTTCCATTAATGCAACTGTCTCATATGACAAGATTCCAGTGAAGTGGACAGATAAGGTGTTGTCGGGGTCAGTTTCTCTGGGGTGTCAGTTTCTCTGGGGTGAAGGATAGTTCCATATCCTGACTGTGGCAGGGCTTGTGCTGATGTAGAAGTGTGATGAAATTCCATATACTCCACACCCCCCAAAAATGCATGAACTCCGAGCAGGGCTGTACCAATGTGCATCTTCTGGTTTGAACATCATACTACGGGTGTAAGACACTATGGATGGGGATCTGGGTGAAGGGCACACAGGACTCTGTTTCTGCAACTTTGATGTGAGTCACTACAGTGTTTAAATTGGGCGGACTTCATAAAATGAGTCTGCGATCCATAGGGAAGCAGTTTTTCTAAGCAGGAATAATATTCACGAAGAGTTTCATCAAAAATATTCAGGCATGTGTTATAAATGCACATTTCCAGAGCCACTAAATCAGAAACTATGGAAGTAGATGAGGAATCTGCATTGTTTTCAAGTTCTCGAGCTATTTTATGATCAAACAAGTTTGGGGAGCACTAGTTTAGGTAGAGACTGTACTTACAGAGGTAGAGGTAAACTTTATAATCATCTAGAAAGTTTGCTTGTCTGGAGTCCTTGGATGCTAGATAGTCAGAGCTTGTACATTAGCACTGACAGGTGGGCTGTACGTATTTCTCATCTCATTTATGAGATGCTCAGACACTGCAGGGAAATGGTAGCTGGGTGGCACCCTCCCTGTGGAACATGCGGGGCCATGAATGAGGGGAGAGGCAGTACAGGAGGCGGGCCATTCTCCTTGGTGCAGCCCTTGTCCACATACCACTGTGTCCTGTGGGCCCAGGCCAAGGCGACCACAGAGGGCTGTGGAGGAGCCAGGGAGGGTGTCCAAATGCTATGGGTTGAACTGTGTCCCCCAAAGTCCACTGCAGCCCTAACCCCCCCACCCCAAAACTGTATTCAGAGATGAGGCTTTTGAAGAGGTAATTAAGGTTAAATGAGGTCATAAGGGTGGGGCCCTGATCCAAGCGTGATGGGGAGTGAGTAAGCGCAGAGAAGGAGGGCTATGAGAGAACTCAGGGAGGAGATGACCATCAGCACGCCAAGGAGAGAGGCCTTAGGGGGAACCACCTGCCGGAACCTTGATCTCGAACGTCTAGCCTCCAGACTGTGAGGAACAGATGTCTGTTGTATGTGCTGTGGCAGTGTGAGTGTGCTAAGACACCAAGGAAGCACGGATACCCAAGAGAGGCGCAAGGGGAGCTGGGAGCAGGTGTGGAGGATGAGGACCAGGTAGGGCTGGAATGAGGGATGCATCTCACACCCACACCTGCTGTCTTCCTTCCGCTGTGAACCTGAGCACCTACTCCAGGCAACCAGAGCTGATCACAGCTACCCATGCAAGCTGCCCTAACCCCCAACCTCTCCTTGGAGCTGCCAGGACCCTCCAGGGGCAGCTGCTGAGGCAGGGATGCGGTCTGGCCTTGCCTCCCCTTCCCCTCAACCACACCCCCATCCAGGAGGTGCAGGTCTGTTGCGAACAGCCTCTCAATGAAGGTGTAAAGTGGGCACTGCCTGAAATAGGTGGCACAGGCTGGCACAGGCCCCAGGCCATTGGTCCAGGCTATGTTCCATCTTTTAGTTTATTTGGAATTAGCAGAACATTAATTTTATGGTACTCTGATTTACTGGAACTCATTGGAAAAGACCCTGATGCTGGGCAAGATGGAAGGCAGGAGAAGGGGACGACAGAGGATGAGATGGTTGTATGGCATCACCAACTCGATGGACATGAGTTTGAGCAAGCTCTGGGAGTTGGTAATGGATTGGCGTGCTGCAGTCCACGGGGTTGCAAAGAGTCAGAAATGACTGAGTGACTGAATTGAACTCTGATTTAACATTGTCCTTGGTCACCCTGCTTATTTAACTTATATGCAGAGTACATCATGAAAAACACTGGGCTGGAAGAAGCACAAGCTGGAATCAAGATTGCCGGGAGAAATATCAATAACCTCAGATATGCAGATGACCTCACCCTTATGGCAGAAAGTGAAGAGGAACTAAAAGAGTTGGCTTAAAACTCAACATTCAGAAAACTAAGATCATGGCATCTGGTCCCACCACTTCAAGGCAAATAGATGGGGAAACAGTGGAAAAAGTGTCAGACTTTATTTTTTTGGGCTCCAAAATCACTGCACATGATGACTTCAGCCATAAAATTAAAAGATGCTTACTCCTTGGAAGAAAAGTTATGACCAACCTAGATAGTATATTCAAAAGCAGAGACATTACTTTGCCAACAAAGGTCCGTCTGGTCAGGCTATGGTTTTTCCAGTGGTCATGTATGGATGTGAGAGTTGGACTGTGAAGAAAGCTGAGTGCCGAAGAATTGATGNCGGGAGTTGGTGATGGACAGGGAGGCCTGGTGTGCTGTGATTCATGGGGTCGCAAAGAGTTGGACATGACTGAGTGACTGAACTGAACTTAAGTGACATTTTTATATCTGATTTTTTTTTCCTAATTCATATTTTCCTTAATATCAATTCCAGATTATTCTTCTGCTTGGTTCTCATTTGCTGTTGCCAAAACCTTCAATGTCTTCCCTCTGCTCTCAGTATATTCTTCTCTTTCCTCAGTTATGATTCTATACTTTCTACAATCTGGTCCTAAACATTGAGGTAATTACCATCTTTCTTAGATACTTTTAAGAAAATGTTTGAGTACAAATGAACCTGTCAGAATCATATCAATAAATACTTCTTTCTCTGTATTTCAATACCTTTTTAAACATGCATAAATGTTCAATGTATCATGTACGTAGTGTACCTCTTTTAGCAAGAGCTTCCTTGATAGAAGCCTAGTGCCTTGTACAATATGTGGACATTGTTGGTATTCCATGATTTTTTCTTTCTTTGAGAGAGGGGATCCTGGACCCTAGAAAACATTTAAATGTTTATAAAAATGAAAGGGTATTGAGAAGATTAGAATAGAATGGAGGATACAGCAGCAGACAACAGCTGAAGATACACCATTGTCCCTTCAAAGTGTTTCCCCCAAAATTCATTTTTCAGGCTGTGCTTCTGTAGTGGTGCATTGTCTAAAGCCATCATACTGTAAGCTGGACAGTTGAGGAGGGTGAAGAAACTAATAATTCTAAGATCACTTACAGTCTAGTTGGGAATCTAAACAGACACAAATAAACATGAATGCGCCATTTATTTTGTTCAGCCCCCTTTCCTCCACCTCTTCTACTTCTCAAATGTTCCTTTTAATTTTGGTGGAGTGTTGAGTTAAATATCATCTACCTGACAAATCAAGACCATTTCTCTTAGACACTGAAAGAATAATGAGAAAGTTATTTAACCTTTCATAAGAAGGTTTTGCTTAGAAAAAGAGTCACCTTACTTAATATGGTAACTTTTCACTAAATTTAATAAATTGGTTTATAGTGTCAATAATTTAGGAAACTTCAGCGACATCATTCAAATCATTATTTTAAAAAAAGAGGCATTTTAGTGTTTTGTTGACTGAGTGTCATGAGCTATATGATTTAAAACTCATACATCACATTCAATAACATGCAAGTGAAGTGTTAATCAATTTTGTGTAAATTTACTTGGATGGTGGATACATATCATGTCTTGGAGACTCTGGGGTGAGGAGTGGGCCTACTCACAGGATGAGAGAAAACTGAAGTTTTGTTGTTGGCCCAAGTCAGTCTGTATGAATAGCTGTTTAAATTAAGCCATCTGCACAAATGAGATACTCTCTTCTATAGCCACTATTGTCCTAAAGAGGATTAGGTGAGAAACAGGGCAGTACTATTCGAACTTAATCCTTTTTAAGTCGGAGATCTCAGTAAGCCAGGAGCCCAGGTCAATCTGGAGCCAGGAGTGAGGCTAAGATGGAAGGAGAATAATGTGTTTTATTTGTTATCTAATCATATGCCAATCAACTTCGATATACACCTTTTTTCCCACTAGATTATCAATTCTGAGAGCTCAGAAAAGAAGCCAAGGCCATGTACGGAGATGTCCAGTAACTACTCATAGACATAGTCATTCAGTTGTATCCAACTATTTGCAACCCCACGGACTGTAGCCCATCAGGTTCCTCTGTCCATGGGATTATCCAGGCAAGAATACTGGAGTGGATTGCCACCATGCCCTCCTCCAGGGGATCTTGTCAACCCAGGGATCAAATCCAGGTCTCCTGCATTGCAGGAAGATTCTTTACCATTTGAGCCACCAGGTAAGCCCAAAAATACTGCAATGAGTAGCCTACCCCTTCTTCAGGGGATCTTCCTGACCCAGGAATTGAACCACGGTCTCCTACATTGCAGGCAGATTCTTCACCTGCTGAACTACCAGGGAAGACAATTTAGAGCTATCCAGAGTAGTGTTTTTGTTCAGTGGGTATGGATAAAGCTTTTAAGACTCATACTTGCTCTCTTTTTACGCTAAGACTCTCACATAAGCATCCTCACACAACTTCTTTGAAAACAATGATGGAATTTAATCAAACAACTTAATCTTTGGTGATTGACTCTGTGGAGGTTGACTTTTTTTTTTTTTTTAATTTATTTATTTATTTATTTTTAAATTTAACTTTACAATACTCTATTGGGTTTGCCATACATCGACATGAATCCACCACAGGTACACACAAGCTCCCAATCCCGAATCTCCCTCCCACCTCCCACCCCCCAACGTCTCTCTGGATCATCCCCGTACACCAGCCCCAAGCATCCTGCATCCTGTATCAAATAGAGACTGGTGATTCGTTTCTTACATAACAGTATATATGCTTCAGTGCCATTCTCCCAGATCATCCCGCCCTCTCCTACTCCCTCTGAGGCCAAAAGTCCATTGTCTATGTCTGTGTCCTTTTGTTGTCACACATACAGGGTCGTCCTTACTATCATTCTAAATTCCGTATATATGTGTCAGTATGCTGTATTGGTGTTTTTCTTTCTGGCTTACTTCACTCTGTATAATAGGCTCCAGTTTCATCCATCTCATTAGAACTGATTCAAATTTATTCTTTTTAATGGCAGAGTAATACTCCATTGTGTATATATGCCACAGCTTGCTTATCCATTCATCTGTTGATGGACATCTAGGTTGTTTCCATGTCCTGGCTATTATAAACAGTGCTGCGATGAACATTGGGGTACATGTGTCTCTTTCAATTCTGGTTTCCTTGGTGTGTATGCCCAGCAGTGGGATTGCTGGGTCATAAGGCAGTTCTATTTGCAATTTTTTAAGGAATCTCCACACTGTTTTCCACAGTGGCTGTACTAGTTTACATTCCCACCAACAGTGTAAGAGGGTTCCCCTTTCTCCACACCCCCTCCAGCATTTATTGCTTGCAGACTTTTGGATCGCAGCCATTCTGACTGGTGTGAAATGGTACCTCATTGTGGTTTTGATTTGCATTTCTCTGATGATGAGTGATGTTGAGCATCTTTTCATGTGTTTGTTAGCCATCCGTATGTCTTCTTTGGAGAAATGTCTATTGAGTTCTTTGGCCCATTTTTTGATCGGGTCGTTTATTTTTCTGGAGTTGAGCTGTATAAGTTGCTTGTATATTTTTGAGATTAGTTGTTTGTCAGTTGCTTCATTTGCTATTGTTTTCTCCCATTCAGAAGGCTGTCTTTTCACCTTACTTATAGTTTCCTTTGTTGTGCAGAAGCTTTTAATTTTAATTAGATCCCATTTGTTTATTTTTGTTTTTATTTCCAGTATTCTGGGAGGTGGATCATAGAGGATCCTACTGTGATTTATGTCAGAGAGTGTTTTGCCTATGTTCTCCTCTAGGAGTTTTATAGTTTCTGGTCTTACATTTAGGTCTTTAATCCATTTTGAGTTTATTTTTGTGTGTGGTGTTAGAAAGTGATCTAGTTTCATTTTTTTACAAGTGGTTGACCAGTTTTCCCAGCACCACTTATTAAAGAGATTGTCTTTACTCCATTGTATAGTCTTGCCTCCTTTGTCGAAGATAAGGTGTCCATAGGTGTGTGGATTTATCTCTGGGCTTTCTATTTTGTTCCACTGATCTATATTTCTGTCTTTGTGCCAGTACCATACTGTCTTAATGACTGTGGCTTTGTAGTAGAGCCTGAAGTCAGGCAAGTTGATTCCTCCAGTTCCATTCTTCTTTCTCAAGGTTGCTTTGGCTATTCGAGGTTTTTTGTATTTCCATACAAATCTTGAAATTATTTGTTCTAGTTCTGTGAAAAATACCGTAGGTAGCTTGATAGGGATTGCATTGAATCTGTATATTGCTTTGGGTAGTATACTCATTTTCACTATATTGAGTCTTCCAATCCATGAACAGGGTATATTTCTCCATCTATTAGTGTCCTCTTTGATTTCTTTTATCAGTGTTTTATAGTTTTCGATGTATAGGTCTTTAGTTTCTTTAGGTAGGTTGACTTTAAGCAGATTTTAAAAATAATCAATGAGTGCTTGAACCAGGATGTTGAGTTTCTTTTTTATTTATTTGGTTAAATAGTGTGCACTGTATGTATGTATAGTGCTAGAACAATATCCATCTTTGCACATATTTCATGGTAATCCAAACTAATAATGAGCAAAGGTGTCAACATGATTTTTTTGGACCCTTGAAGTCAAAGATAATTTTTAACTTTTATTTCTTAAGTACTAAACTTGGCATAACTCCTTGATAGTAAAATCTGATTAGTTGTTATCATAAATATGCATATTTGAACTTGGAAATACCATGTCCCATAAAGAGACTCAGAGAATGGGAATATATATAAATCACTGAGCAGGTCACTTAGTCTAGATCATTCCCCCCCCCCCCCCAAAAAAAAAAAGTATCGAGGGCCTCATGTGTTCCAGGCACTGCAATTAAAACAGAAAACAGGTTTCTGCCTTTGGGATTTGGACCATAAGGTGTAAGGGGAACAAATATTAGAAAGAAATAAGCAAGTAGTTATATAGTATGTGCTGTGCTTTTTCACTCAGTTATATCTGACTCTTTGTAACACCATGGACNTGTGTTCCAGGCACTGCAATTAAAACAGAAAACAGGTTTCTGCCTTTGGGATTTGGACCATAAGGTGTAAGGGGAACAAATATTAGAAAGAAATAAGCAAGTAGTTATATAGTATGTGCTGTGCTTTTTCACTCAGTTATATCTGACTCTTTGTAACACCATGGACTGTAGCCCACCAGCCTCCTCTGTCCCTGGAATTTTTCAGGCAAGAATTCTGGAGCAGGTTGCCATTTCCTACTCCAGGGGATCTTCCAGACCCAGGGATCATTTCTGCATTGGCAGGTGCATTCTTTACCACTATACCACCTGGGAAGACCATTTAGCTGGTCATGTGATAATAAATACCAACAAGAAATCAAAGCAGGGCAATAGAGACGATAAGTTCCATGTCGTTTCAAGCTAAAGTTCACTATGTGGGATGGAAGGGATGGGTTTCATTGACTGTGTGACATCTTAGCAGAGACCCAAAGAAAGTGCAGGAGAGAGTCAAGTGGATATCTGGAGGGAAAGCATTCTGAGTAAAGGAAACAGCAAGTATAAATCCCTAAGCTTCTAGTATGCCTGGTGTTGTAGCAAGAAAGCTATGGCAGGGTGGATTAAGGGTGGGGGAGATGTGATTGATGAATCAGAGAGTCAGAGAGGCAATGGGAGCCAGATTGTAGGCTTGTTGGTTTTGGCTTTGAATAAAGTGGAGCGTTAGATGCAAGGGAAGGACATGATGGAATTTACATAGTAAAACGGTAGAGAATCAGTAATAAATGGGGGTTTTGTGGTAGTAGTGGTGTGTCACTGGGATATAATCACTGGAGTTTTAGACTCATGGTTAGAAAATCAAAATTGCAATCACAGCTCTCCCGTAGGACCTCAGGGAACCTTCACATTTTCAGAATATGAGTTTCCTCAGCAATGAAACAAAGATGATGATATCAGTCACTCCAAGCTTCTTTGAGAATTACCAGAGATGTATGATATGTAAGTTATTGTAAGTGAAAGACAGCCTATAAAGAAGCGTATAAAATATAATATTGATTTTACAAAATAAAATTCCTACTATGTGTAGGAAAATAAACTCTGACCTGCTAAGGAAAAAAAGAGAAAATGAGTTATCTCTGATTGATGATATTTACAAATTATTTTCACTTTTTTCTTTAACTTTTTTTTTTGTTTTCCAGATTTTTCTTGTTGAAAGTGTGTAGTTGTTTTGTTTTGTTTTTAATATCTTTTTGGCTGTGTCAGGTCTCACTTGTGGCAGGTGGGGTCTTTGTTGTGTCACACGGGATCTTTCATTGTGGCTCACAGATTCTCTCATTGTGGCTAACGAACTTAGTTGCTCCACAGCATGTGGGATCTTAGCTTCCTTATCAGGAATGGAACCCATGTCCCCTGCATTGCAAGGTGGGTTCTTCCCACCAGGGAAGTTCCAAGCATGTGTAATTTTTAAAAACAGGTATAACTTTTTCAATAAATATTAAGGTAGTTAATGAACATCAAATCATTGTCATTGTTCAGTCACTCAGTCATGTCCAGTTCTTTGTGACCCAATAGACTCTGGCACACCAGCCTTCCCTGTCCTTCATTGTCTCCCACAGCTTGCTCAAACTCATGTCTATTGATTCATGCTGGCATCCAACCATGCCGACCCCTTCTCCTCCTGCCCTCAATCTTTCCTAGCATCAGTGTCTTTTCAAATGAGTTACCTCAGGCGGCCAAAGTACTGGAGCTTCAGCTTCAGCATCAGTCCTTCCAATGAATACTCAGGACTGATTGCCTTTAGGATTGACTGGTTTCATCTCCTTGCTGTCCAAGGCACTCTCAAGAGTCTTCTCCAAAACCACAGTTCAAAAGAATCAATTCTTTGGTGCTTAGCCTTCTTTATTGTCCAACTCTAACATCCATACATGACTACAGTTATTACTACAAAGTCATTATTTCAATTAAAAATAAAATAGTGAATGTTTCCTAGGTGATTCAGTGATAAAGAATCTGCCTGCTGATGTAGGAGATGTAAGAGATGCAGGTTAAACCACTGGGTCTCAAAGATGCCCTGGAGGAGGAAATGGCAACCCACTCCAATATTCTTTCCTGGAAAATCCCATGGACAGAGGAGCCTAATGGGCTACAGTCCATGGGGTCACAAAGAATCAGACACAACTTAGCAACTGAACACATTTCAGTTCAGTTCAGTTAAGTCGCTGAGTTGTGTCTGACTCTTTGTGACCCCATGGACTGCAGCATGCCAGGCCTCCCTGTCCATCATCAACTCCNTCCCTGGTGGCTCAGAGGTTAAAGCGTCTGCCTCCGATGCGGGAGACCCAGGTTCAATCCCTGGGTTGGGAAGATCCCCTGGAGAAGGAAATGGTAACCCACTCCAGTATTCTTGCCTAGAGAATCCCATAGACAGAGAAGTCTGGTAGGCTACAGTCTACGGAGTTGCAGAGAGTCGGACATGACTGAGCGACTTCACATTCAGTTCACGGGCAGTTTGGAGCCTCCCTCAAGTCCAGCCTTCTGGAAACATCCAGCCTGAGAAGCAGTGGCGTGGACTCTCAAGATATAGCTGATAGCCGTTTTTATCTTCTTACAGGCATATTTCAAGGACATGTTTATATTAACAATGTTTAAATGTAAGCAATATGAGTACAAACACAATTTAGGGAATAAGAATCCTCAACATCAAACTTAAGGTTGTGAAAATCACCTATTCCATGAAAAGACAACAAAAGCCCTTGGGAGGAGTGTGCAGGCGTATCCACAGGACAGCCGAGTCCTAGAGTCCTAGTCACGTGTGTGGGGCTCGGCCATGGGACACAGCAGGAGGGTTACTTTTCTTTGTTGTTGTTGTTGTTCAGTCACTCAGTGGTGTCTGACTCTTTGCGAACTAATGGACTGCAGCGTGCCAGGCTTCCCTGTCCTTCACCATCTCCTGGACCTTATTCAAATTCATGTACATTGAGTCGGTGATGCCATCCAACCATTTCATCCTCTGTCGTCCCCTTCTCCTCTTGCCTTCAATCCTTCCCAGCATCAGGGTTTTTTTCAGAGAGTCACTTCTTCTCATCAGGTGGCCAAAGTATTGGAGCTTCAGCTTCAGCATCAGTCCTTCCAATGAATATTTAGGGTTGATTTCCTTTAGGATTGACTGGTTTGATCGCCTTGCAGTCCAAGGGACTCTCAAGAGTGTTCTCCAACACCTCAGTTCAAAAGCATCAATTCTTTGGTGCTCAGCCTTCTTTATAGCCCAACTCTCACATCTATATATGACTACTGGAAAAACCATAGCTTTGACTATACAGATCTTTGTTTCTTAGAAGGAGAAAATCAGCAGATTAAATTCAGAGCTCCAAAATTAGAGGCTATTGGAAGAGAAAGAATTCCTCTTGGATGAAGAAATATCCTCCAAACTCCTTGAGAAACCATCTGAAGGAAGTGCGTTTTTGAACCTTTGTCGTAACTCAGTACACGCTTCATGGGGTGCATGCTCTGAGCCCTGAGCCATGTCCCAGGAGCCAGGCCTCTCCTTCATGAAGGCCAAGTAGCAACAGTCAGACCTCAAATATAGCACCTGGAGCCCGTGAGAAATGCATAGTCTCGGGCCTCAAAGACAACCGGGGTCAGATCTCAGGGGCTTGTGCACTCGTGACCTGGAGACACTGTGGTGTGCACAGCACAGGGAGACAGAAGTGAGCAAAACCCAGGGGCCGTTCCTCGGCAGCCAGGCACATGCACCCTAAGACAGTCTGGATCTTCTCCTTCCCACTTTCAAAACCAGGGATTCAAAGATGTGTTTACTAAAACTTCAGCATAGATATCTGAGCAGTGAGTCCTGGACCCTGAGCCTCAGGGGGGCGAGTGACCCATGGGCCTGAGATGTCCTTCCAAGTTTAAGTGGGTGGGAGATGCTCCCCTACACGGGGCTCCTGTGGGGGGACGTGAGCCTCCCTACCCTGGTGGATGGGTCCTGGCGAGCCTCACTCATGGGGGCCAATGAGGAAGCCATTCTAAAGATGAGAGTGTAGTCTGAGCTTATGCAGATAACAAGATTTTTTAAAACTGATACTCCCTACAGCTCTCAATCTATTTTCATGTCCAAGGCACACAGCTTCTAAAAATGCTGATAAAAATAAACCAAACCAAAAAATAAATTTAAAAATCCTTTGGACCCATTTGAAAGTAACAAGTGCTACTCAAAACAAGAAGCACATTTTTCTTGAAAGGAAAACATCCGTGAGCGTGTGGACACACCAGGCACACATCTTTCTTCAAGAGAGCAGTCTGGCTACAAACTGACTCTCTCAGTCCTAAGGAAGAATCCTAATCTAAAAAAACTATAATGGCATTTCTACTAAAAGTTGTAGAGACATGCATAAACATCCATACTCACACTTTTCGGGTGTCGCAAAGCGGCTTCGTGTTGCAGCCTCACTCTCTGAGGCATCATCACGTCGTCCTGCAGGAGAGAACACACCTGAAACTCCAGGAAGCAGCTCTGACAAGCAAGCAGATAGCCCGACGGCAAAGCAGCAAAAACCACTACAATATTGTAAAGTAATTAGCCTCTAATTAAAATAAATAAAAAAGAAAAAAACAAGAATTGTGCAATGGGGAAGGAAGTTTAAAAGGGAGGGGTTATATGTATACCTATGGCTGATTCATGTTGATATATGGCAGAAACCCACACAATACTGTAAAGCAATTATCCTTCTATTAAAAATAAATAAATCAAAAAAAAAAAAGAAAACTCCAGGAAGCAACCGTGACAAACAAGCAGGAAGACAGACAGCCTGACGGACAAGCAGGCGGGAGACCAGAACAGGCAGTGCCCAGTGACCCGTGACCCTGTCAGTCATCCGGGAAACGCAACTGCCCAGGATGCAGGGGAGCA
>SJYV01026835.1:277023-325730 GCA_006410875.1 Neotragus pygmaeus | reverse complement strand
AAGGGGATTGGCAGGGCAGGGGCCCCTCCAGGCACACTGGCGCCCTCAGCAGGCAGGAACAGGAAGGCAGGGAGGAAGCTGTCAGAACAGGAGTGGAGGAGTTGTCTATTCCAGGCCCAAATCCTTCCCTGGCTCCCATCAGGACCACGCTTGTGGGCATGTGCGTGGTCAGCCACAGCTGGGAATCTTAAAAAGGAAAACCAGGGGGGCTTCCCTGGCTGCTCAGACAGTAAAAAGGAAAACAAGGAAAACTGAAGTGGTGGTTGGGGTAGGGGTGGGGGGTGGGGTGAGCGATGTGAGGAGAATGAAAAGAAGTTATGCTACAGCTCAGCCTATTTCTCTCCCACAAAGGGTATAGCAAGGCAGCAGAGCAGAGACAAAAGAGAGAGATTCCCCTGAAAGGGGAGGTCTATTGATCAAATTCCTGAAAAGTGACCCAGTGTCTGGCGGCCTCATGCCGAATCCTAGAAATTCTGAGGGTTTCCTAAACCAGCCCCCACTCCTGGTTACAAGTGGGAAGGTGCATGGGTCAGCACAGGACTAGGCGAGTGTTTCAAAGTGAAAGTGGGGAGGGTTGAGGAAGCCACAGTCAGGGTCAGGGTCAGGGCTGGCCTCTGCCCACAGCATGACCTCCCCTGGGACCTTAGCAGCACCACACACGCAAGCCCCACTTCCTCCAAACTCAGGTGAGAACCCCGGGAACAGCATCACAAGCCTCTGGCCTCTAGTTCCCATACTCAATGACACCAAGACATCCACTGCAATGGGTATCGTGTGTGAACCAGCTCAGCTGTTGTATTTGGCTGGACCTCAAAAATATTTGCCGAGTAAATGAAGTGTCTGTTTAGGGCGGAATTGTATTTTCAATTCACCTCATCATTTACACAACACTCTTTTTTTGTGTGTGTGCTATTTATCACCATCTTCTACAGTTGGAGGCAGAGTAGCTAGTATTATCCCCATTTTTTGCCAAGGAAACCAAGGTTTGGAATCTCTACAGAACCCATTCAAGATGTCATAGCAATTACATGTCGGGATTAAAATTTGAATGCAGGTCCAGTTTTACAGCTCAAGGATTTACACAAAAAGCAAAATTGCCCAAAAAAGTCTTAGCTCTCAAGAACTTTCTAATACAGTCTTCTATCACCTCTGCTGCTAGGTGTCTGAATAAAGTGAACATCTGCAAGTACAAGGAGAATACAGGAGACATTTAACACACCCCTGACCCTAAGCTGAGAAGGTCAAGGATGAACACAATGAGTAAACATTCAAGTCAAAAAGTGATAGCGTAACAGGGTAACAGACTGTCTCAGCTGCACAGTGACTGCAGATTATAGATAAGCTCCTTGCTCTCCCAAGACCATTTTGAAAGAGGAAAAACTTGCTGAAAGATGGGAGCATGAAAAGATCTTTATTATACATGAAAAGTGATGTGATATTTTAATAACAAGCCCAGATGTGTTTCTGCTGTGATCCCACTGCCTTTCATTGATGTCCATCCCAGGGAGGGGGCCCGCTTTGGTCAAGATCACTGTGCTCACAGCTGGTACCCAATACCAGGAGCTGGTTTTAATAAAAGTCAGCTGGTATCTGCAATGCAAACAGGAGGGGGCCTACAGGATGGATATAAAAGGTCATCAAGCATGAACTACAAAAACCTAGAGTCTGCATGTCCTGATCCCAAGGTGTATCTGGAAACAGATTTTCCCTACCACAGGAGGGAAGGGTTCAAAACCTCCAGATTTATTTGCTGAAAGTGTACAAGATTCCACGATGATTACCAGGTAAGAAATGTTCTTGGAAGCCAAGGGGAAAGAATTTTAATGTATTATAAAAATAACACAAATTCAAGATGAAACACTGTTCCCTTTCTGACCATAAGAATGTTGGGTAGAGAAAAACTAATCTGGTCAAAGAATTTGAGTTAAACCTGAATCTTTCAGTTCAGTAGCTTCTGAATAGAGGGTGGTCCTGAGGGAGCAAGGCTGTGGACCCCCAGGGATGACCAACTCCCAGGATGGGTGAGGGGCAGGAAGAACCACTTGCAGATGAAGGAAATAACAGCCTACAGTCAAGAAGATCTGTGAAGAAAGCAAGGTCGATGTTGTGGTCTCTGTTAAGTCTCCCTATGCTTGACTTTTGGATAAGATTTGAAGACACAAGTAGCAATTCCCTGGTCACACCTCAACCTCAGGACGCACACTTCAAGCAGAGGACCCTGAAGGGCAGGGAAGAGAGCAGAGGAAGCCCCATCTGCACGCCGAGAGCCAGTTTCCAGAGCACAGCATCAGGGGCTCACGCACGTGACTCACCTACATTTTCCCGAAGCCTGAGACACTGAGGGGAAGAGAGTCTGCCTGAGGGAAGCTGTCTTCTGTGATTTGCTACTTAGCCTGAGTAACTAAGTCATGGTGGGACAGGACCCCCACGCAGGTCAAAATGCCTCCACATCCAGTTGCAGAAATGACAGGCTGATGGCACACAAACAATTCCCAAAGATACTGAAAGAGTCTTAAACAGAGAGTTAACAAGGCAGCTCACTACCTTGAGCCCACATCTCTGAGAATCATCAGCTGAGAGAGGAAGCAAGCCACCTCCACCCGCAAGTCCTCGCTGATCCATAAGAAACAGCCAAGCCATGGTTCTGGTGACCCTGCGAGGCTGCAGGGAATGGAGATCAGCGCCGGGGTCTGCTCAGCCCACAACAGTTCTGAGCTCAGGCCAAGGCAGGTCACCTCCTCAAAAGGTGAATGGGATTTGTAGCCTAAAAGAGCCCAGAAGCCTCAAAACAGGGTGAAAACGGTCCCTGGACGGTGGTTCTCCCAAGCACCTGGAAGAAGCAGAGGAAAATCTCTGAGGGAAAAAACTTTCATTCACGGCCTCAAATTAACTCCACAGAGAAGTATTCAAATACAATGACCAATACACAAAGACAACTGGACATGTAAGTAAAAACACACGAAAGAACAGATAATAAAAGACTTCCCAAGGCAACCATTAAGAAAATAATTTAAAAAGAGTTAAAAATCAATAATTTATTATAAATAGTACACTAGATGATATCTATTTCAGTTTTTAAAAAGGGAAGCAGTAAATAAAGAACAGAGGAACAAAAATAATATGAGTCATAGAAAATAGAAAACAAAAAGAAATAGCAAAATGGCAGACATAAATCTAATTGTAAAAAACTTAAATATGTGAATAAATTCAAAACTAATCAAAGGTAAAAGTTGTCAAACTGCAATAAAACACACACACACACACACACACAAAACAAAAACAAAAACAAGTTCTACCTATAAGCTATTTACAAGAGACAAAAATTCAGGTTCAAAGCCACAAATATATTAAAGTAAAAGAATGGAAAAAGATACACCAAGCAAACTATAACCATAAGAGAGATGTAGTTTTACTAACACGAATCAGAACAGACTTTAAAACAAAGAACATTAAGAGAGACTAAGAGAGACATTAAACACTGACATAATGGTCAATCCATCAGAAAGATAAAACAATTATAAATACGCATGTATCTAACAACAGTGGTACAAAAAGAAACAAAAATGAATGGTATTGAAGAGAAAAATAGACAATTCAACAATAAGAGTTGGAGACTTCAATAACCCACCATCAAGAATGGACAGAATAGACTCAAATGACTTCTACCATATGTAAAATAGATAGGCAATGGGAATTTGCTGTATGGCTCAGGAAACTCAAACAGGGGCTCTGTATCAACCTAGACGGGTGGGATGGGGAGGGAGATGAGAGGGAGGTTCAAAAGGGAGGCGATATATGTATACCTATGTCTGATTTATGTTTGACAGAAAACAAAATTCCGTAAGGCAATTATCCTTCAATTAAAAAAATGTTAAAAAAAGAATGGACAGAATAACTTGACAAAATAGTGCAGCTACAGATGATATGAGCACCACCAACCAACATCAACCAGCTGACTTCTCTCTATGGACACCCACCCAATAACATCAACTTGCTGACAACTACCTATGGAACTCCTACCCAATAACAACAGACTGTATGCTGCTGCTGCTAAGTCACTTCAGTCGTGTCCAATTCTGTGCGACCCCATAGATGGCAGCCCACCAGGCTCCGCCGTCCCTGGGATTCTCCAGGCAAGAACACTGGAGTGGGCTGCCATTTCCTTCTCCAATGCATGAAAGTGAAACATGAAAATGAAGTCGCTCAGTCGTGTCCGACTCTTAGTGACCCCATGGACTGCAGCCTACCAGGCTCCTCTGTCCATGTGATTTTCCAGGCAAGAGTACTGGAGTGGGGTGCCATTGCCTTCTCCAAACAGACTGTATACTACACCACAAAAAAGAGATTGTAAAATTTTAAAGATCAGATCCCCTGGAGAAGGGATAGAATACCCACTCCAGTATTCTTGGGCTTCCCTGGTGGCTGAGTTGGTAAAGAACCCGTCTGCAATAAGGGATACCTGGGTTTGACCCCTAGGTTGGAAAGATCCTCTGGAGGGCATGGCAACCCACTCTAGAATTCTTGCCTGGAGAATCCCATGGACAGAGGAGCCTGGTGGGCTGCAGTCCATAGGGTTGCAAAGAGTCAGAAATGACTGAGCAACTAGCCACAGCACACAAAAGCATATAAAGGGTGTTTTCTGACTACACAAAATTGTTAGAATTCAAAAGTAGGATTTGGGGAAATCTACCACCAATATATGGATATAAACAATGTACTTCTAAATAGGCAATGGGTTTAAGAAGAAATCACAAAGGAAATTAGAAACTACTCTGAGGTATTTGAATGAAAATGAAAACAGGACACAATACAAAATAGCTATCACAATTCTTGGAGAAAATTTTATAGCTGTTAATGCCTAAAGTAACAAAGAAAGATCTTAGGAACCAGCCATACACACACACACACACAAAGCAAACTCAACCAAAAGTAAGCAGAAGGAAGACAAAGATTATGGCAGGAATCAATGAAGCAGAAAAAAAAAAGAAAAACAGAAAATCAATTAAAACAATGGTTGGTCTTTTGAAAACATCAACAAATGTATCAAACTTTTAGCTAGACTGGAGATGAACAAGCTTTTTCTGTAAAGGGTCAGATAGTAAATATTTTAGCTTTTCTGCCACATATGGGTTCTGTCAATATTCTTTTTTGTTGTTGTCTTGTTTCTACAACACTTAAAAAATATAAAGACCATTTTTAGCTCAGAGGCTATACAAAAACAGGCTGTCAGTGGGTTTGGCCTATGAGCTGCTGTCTGTAGACTCCTGAGCTAGACAGACCAAGAAAAACAGAAGACACAAATACCTGATTCAGGAGTGAAAAAATAAGACAGCAGCTCTGACTTCACAAAAGTTAAAAGGACTATGAGAGAGTACTATAAGTAACTACATGCCACCAATTTAGACAATTTAAATGAACAAATTTCTGGAAAGACATGAATTACTAAAACTGACTGAAGAAATATAGAATCTGAATAGATCTCTATAAGAAGTGAAAAAAAAAAAACTAGTAATTTGAAATCTCCACACAAAATAAGTCCAAACTCAGATGGTGAATTCTATAAACATTCAAAGAATAAAAAACATCCCACCTTTACAAAGTCTCCCAGAAAAATGAAGAGGAAGCATCACTTCCCAGCTCATTCTTTGAGGCTCATATTACTTGATACTGAAGAAAATAACATCACAAGAAAAGTACAGAACAATATCCCACATGGATACAGATAAAAAAAGTCCTTGACAAAATATCAGTAACATATAAAAAGGATTATACACTATAATCACGTGGGATTTATCCCAGAAATGCAAGGTTGCTTTACTATCTAAGAGCCAATTAATGTCACAGATTATATTGAAAGAAAAAAAAAGAAGAATCACATGATGATCTCAATAAGTGCATAGAGGCATTTCATAAAATCTAATGGTTATTTGTGGACTTCCCTGATAGCTCAGTTGGTAAAGAATCTGCAATTCAGGAGACATCGGTTCAATTCCTGGGTCAGGAAGATCCGCTGGAGAAGGTATAGGCTACCCACTCCAGTATTCTTGGGCTTCCCTGGTGGCTCAGCTGGTAAAGAATCCATCCGCAATGCAGGAGACCTGGGTTTGATCCCTGGGTTGGGAAGATCCCCTGGAGAAGGGAGCTACCCACTGCAGTATTCTGGCCTGGAGAATTCCATGGGGTCCCAGAGAGTCGGACATTACTTAGTGACTTTCACTTTCACTTTTCATTCATGATAAAAATTCTTGACAAAGTAGGAAGAAAGGAACTTTCTCAACCCAATAAAACTCACCTACAAAACCCCTGTAGCCACATTTTAATGGTGAGTGATGGAATGCTTTCCCCAAGGCTGGAAACAGGGAAGATATCTGCTCCTGTGACTTCTGTATTGAGGTCTGGTCAGTGCAATCAGGCAAGAATGAGATATAAAAAGCATCCAGATTGAAAAGAGAAAAATGGCCTCCATTTGCAGACTATTAATAAGATTTTGTATTTAGAAAACCCTAAGAGATCAAAAACTACTAGATCTACAAATGAATTAACAACCAAGTTCAGCAAGGTCACATAATATAAGATCAAGATACAAAAACCAATATTATTTCTATATATTGGCATTGAACAATCTGAAATAAAATTAAGAAAATAATACATTCACAATAGCATCAAAAGGACAAAATATTGAAGTATAAATTTAACAAAGGAAGTATAAGATTTGTATGGTAAAAATTACAAAACACTGCTGAAAGAAATTAAAGACCTAAATAAACAAACCAGACATCTCGTGTTTATGGATTGGAAGACTCAATTCCTCAGCAAAGCAATTCTCCCCAAATAGACTCAATATAATTGAAATCTAAATCTCAACTTGCTTCTTTTGTAAAAATGACAAGATGACCCTAAAATTCATTTGGAAATATAAAACATCCAAAATGGAAAAAATGTTGAAAAAGGAAGAAATATTATAGATGGAGGGCTTACAGTTTCTGACTTTTTAAAAAATTGGAATATAATTGCTTTACCACAATTGTGTTAGCTTCTGCACTTTTTCTGACTTTGAAACTCACTACTGGAAAGCTACAGTGGTGGCCTAAAGATAAACATAGAGATCAGTAAAGCATAACTGAGAATAGAGAAATACCTTGGCAATTATAGTTGATTCAAGGCAGTTCAATAGGAATAAACAGTCTTTTCAACAAACTGCTAGGACAAGTGAAAAAGTAAATAAGATACTACCCACACACAAAAATTAACTCAAAATAGACCACAGACTTGAATGTAAGAGCTAAAGCTAAAAAAAAATCTTCAGAAAAAAACTTAGGAACAAATGTTAGTTATTTTGAATTAAGCAAAGAATTCTTAGATATGACAACAAAAGCACAAACAATGAAAAAGAACTGACAAACTGGGCTTCTTCAAAAGTTAAAAATTTTGTGTTTTAATTTAGGTCCATCCTAAAGGAGATCAAGCCTGGGTATTCACTGGAAGGACTGATGTTGAAGCTGAAACTCCAATACTTCGGCCACCTGATGTGAAGGGCTGACTCATCTGAAAAGACCCTGATGCTGGGAAAGATTGAAGGTGGGAGGAGAACGGGACAACAGAGGATGAGATGGTTGGATGCCATCACTGACTCAAGGGACATGAGTTTGGGTGAACTCCGAGAGTCAGTGATGGACAGGGAGGCCTGGCATGCTGCGGTCCATGGAGTCGCAAAGAGTCAGAAACGACTGAGCAACTGAACTGAACTGAACTGAATTTAGGTATAAATTTATCAAGAAAGTAAAAAGACTACCACAGACTGGGAGAAAATATTTGCAAATTCTGTATCCAGCACTAACCAGTATCACCCTGAAGACACGACCTCCTTCCTGACATTGAAGATCTTTTAGTCTGCTGCAGAGGTGAGTGTTACTGCATTTAGTTGAAGGAGAGATCCTGAATGGAAGTCCTGCGAGTGATGACCACAGAGGGACATCCACAGTGGGATGGAGCTCACAGTGCCAGGAGAGCAGTTAAAATGGAGGAAACAGAAACGACACTTTTCTGAAGCATTTCCACCCAATCCCAGTACACTTTTCTGTCTCGGGGTATCCTATATTTCTTTGGCATTTGGAAGAGAATGGTAAACAACTATGGTAAACAACACGTTATATTTCGGCTCTCTCTTTGAGAATGTGAAGAGAGACAAGAATGCCTATTATCATGATTTCTATTTAACAATTCACTGGAGACTTGAATCAAAAAAAAGAAATAAAAAATACAAGGCTTGGGACTTCCTTGGTGGTCCAGAGTGTTAGACTCTGAGCTCCCAATGCAGGGGGCCCAGGTTTGATCCCTGATCAGGGAATTAGATCCCACATGCCGCAACTAAGAGCTCGGGTGCTACAACTAAAGGGCCTGCGTGCCGCAACTAAGACCCAGCACAGCCAAGTAAGTATTAAAAATAAAAGTTACAAGGCTTAGTAGAAAGAGGAAAAATGACTGCTTACATAAACAACCCAAAATAGTCAACAGAGAAATATTAGAATTAAAAATGAATTTAATAAGGTTTCTGGATACAAAATCAATAAGTAATTTCTTTATATGTATAATGATGCCTCTTACAGTAGTACCAAGAAAGGTCAAATAACTCTCATATATTGTTGGTGAGAATGTAAAGTGGTATAGTCACTTTGGAAAACATTATGGTAGTTCCTCAAAATGTTAAACATAGAGTTACCATATGACCCAACAATTCCACTCCAGGAAGAACTGAAAACACCTAGCCACACAAAAACTTGTACAGGAATGTTAATAGCAGCATTATTTATAACAGTCAAAAAGTGGAAACAACCCAAATGTTCATCAACTAGCAAACAGATACAGTGTATATTCACACAAAGGACTGCTATGCACCAATAAAAAGAAATGTAGTACTGACACATGCTATAACATGACGAACCTTGAAAATATCACGCCAAGTGAAAGACGCCATTCATAGAGACCACATAATGTGGATTCCATTTATATGAAATGTCCAGAACAGGCAAATCCATAGAGACAGAAAGGAGGCTAGTGGCTGCCCACAGATGGGAGCTGGGGGAATGAAGGGTGATTACTAATAGGTACGGGGTTTAATTTTGTGGTGATGGAAAAAGTCTAAAATTAGATTGTGGTGATGGTTGCACAACATTGTGAATATACCAAAAACCATTGGATTGTACACTTTAAATGGGTGGATTTTATGTGAACTGCATCTCAAGAGAGCTGATAAAAATGTTTTCTTTTAATAAAATATCAAGGAATTAAGTTAACAAAGGACTGTAAGTCCTCTGTGTGAAAACTATTCATGGCTATTGAGATAAATTAAAGAAGATCTAAATAAATCAACAAACAGATAGTCATTGTTAGGAAGACTACTGTAAAGAAGCTGTTCTCACCTAATTGATCTATTGATTTAATATAATCCAATCAAAAGCCTTAAAGAGGATTTTGTGAAAATGAATAAAATTACTCTAACATCTACCAAAAATGCAAAAAGATTTTTTTTAATAGCCCTAACTACTACATAGATGAACAAGAGAACATATAGCCTGAAATTAGATGTTCTATAAAGCTACACTGTGGTATCAGCAGACAAAAGGACAGACTGACAACCCAACTAGACAGAACACAGAGGCCAGAAACAGGCCACACTCACATTCACGCTGGGTAAGGAAGGACACAAATCAGCCAGGATATCTGTTCATTAGAGGGAGTGCAAACTGACCAGCATGAGAACCTGGCAGCATCCAGCAAAACTGAGCATAGGCACCGAGGACATCCCAGTTCCATCCCTACGTGTGCATTTGTATGTGTGACAAGAGATAAGCACAAGGATTTCTTGGCATCAGTACTCAAACACCTCAATGTCCAAACAGCAGAACGGATAAACTGGGCATATTCATATCATGGAATATTACATAGCAATGAAAAGGAGTGGCTTCCATTCCACAAAATGTGAACTAGTCTCCAAAATTTAATGTTGTGTGAGAAAAGGCAGGCACAGAACCCACGAGGAATCACATAAAGGTCAAAATGACTAACTTAGGGTGTTAGTATCCCAGCTGACCGTGGAGAAGAGGAGGGGAATTACTAACAAGGAACAGGAGGGCACATGTGACACTGGCCATGCTCCATTCCCAGGCTGGGCCGCCGGCTGCCCTGGAGTGTGCACTTCCTCAAGACTCAGCAGACTGGGCACTTACGTGCTGTGCTGTGCTTACATGTTAAACAGAAATAAGCAAGGTCAATTTCAAGTGGGGTTTACATCAAAATAGAAAATGTTAAAAAAAAAAAAGCATCTGGAACATTAAAGAATAATTTCAGGGCCTTCAAGCAAGAGAAAATAACTCATGAAGAAGACAAAAAGCATTGACCATAAAGGAAAAGATCAATAAATCAAACTCCTTAAAGAATTCTACTCATCAATAGACAGCTTTCAGAGAGTGAAAAGACAAGACACAGAGAGGGAGAAGCCAGACATGGAAGATTATACATGATTCCACTTATAAAGTCTTTCAAAACAGGCAGGGCAATATTTAGCTTTGGGGAGGAAGAAGAAGGTAACTGTGAAAGGGCAAGAAAGGTGCTACTAAGGTGGTTATTTTCTGTGCTAGTTCAGAAATATTTGCCGCATGATAATTTACTGAGCTTACATTTGCGGTTTATGCTCCTCTCTATGTGTGTTTTTTTTTCCCCATGATGTACATGATGAAACAAAGAAAAATCTGAACACGACAAGGACTGTCACCAGAACCATTCCTATTTGACAATGCATGGGGGTGTCCCAGCCAGGACAGTCGGCCAAGAACAAAGAAGAAAAACACGTGGACCAGAGAGAAAGAGGCAGAGTCTGTACTCACAGATACCATGGTCACTAAACAGTGAGTTCTTAATTGAAAAAAACCAAAGGCAAAACAAAACCAACTAAAACAAATAAGGTAATCTATTAATAGTATGTTTATAGCAATAAAACCGGGAGATGAACCATTTTTGTTAGCACCAAAACACATAAAATACTTGGGAAGTATTTTGTTAAATTTATTTAAGACCTGTATATCGAAAACTACAAAATATTTCTGAGAGAAACTTAAGAAGGCCCAAATAAATCAGCAGATATACCATGTTTACAGATTAGAAGATTCAATATTAAGATTCCCAAACAGAACTGTATATTCAATGCAATTTCAATAAAAAAAATCCAAGCAGACTTGACAAGCTGATTCTAAAATTTTGCAGAAATTCCGAAAGAGCTAAAGAGATTTGAAACAATTTTGAAAAGGAAGAACAAAGTTGGAGGATTTACAATACCTGATTTTTTTCAATAAAATGACACTGTAGCTTTATCACTATAGCTGCTGCAGGATTGAGAGAGACGCATGTACCCCAATATTCATTGCAGTACTTTTTACAATTGCTAGGACATGGAAGCAACCTAGACTCTGCTGTTCTTGGGACTCTCCAGCATGATCACTAAGCACCCAAATAAATGTTGAACATATTTAGTCATCAGGGAAATGCAAGCTAAAACAATGAGATAGAAACACATGTACACTACAAGGGCTCAAATTTAAAATACAGACGATTCCAAGTGTTGGAAGAACACAAAACTACTGGAAGTCTCACAAACTGCTGGTGGGAGTGTAAAATGATTCAGTCTCTTTGTAAGATAGTTTTGAAGTTCCTCACAAAGTTACATGTACATGTATTGTATCATCTAGCAATCTATCTCTAGATATTTACCCATGAGAAATGAGCACATATGTTCATGATAAGACCTGTACACAAACTTTCATAGCATCTTTACTCATAATAGTCAAATATAGGAAGCCACCCAAATGTCCATCAATGGATGACTATATAGATAAACAATTTGTGGTTTATCCATCCATTAGAATATACTAGTCAGCAATAAAAAGACTGAATTATTGGTATAAGAAACAGTATTGATAAATTTCAAAAACATATGGTGAGCCAACAAAGGCCAACCACAAGAGTACATATTGTATGATTCCATTCAGATGAAGTTCTAGAAAGGGAGAAAAAACCTAATGTACTGAAAGAACAGATAATATAATTAGATCACTAACCTAAAGAAATCACATTTGCGGTTGCTTCAAGGCATGGGAGAATGACTGCAAAGAGGCATGAGGAAACTTTTTATGGCAATGGAAACATTCTAAATTTGATTAAATTGGCTTTTATATGTGTGCATACATTTGTCAAACTCATGGAATGTACACTTAAATGAGTATACTTTATTATATGTAAGTACTATTCCAGTAATACTGATTCTTAAGGTAAGTGAGTGAAAGTTGCTCAGTCATGTCCAACTCTTTGTGACCCCATGGACTATACAGTCCATGGCATTCTCTAGGCCAGAATATTAGAGTGGGTAGCCTTTCCTTTCTCCAGGGGATATTCCAAACCCGGGGATCTAAACCTAGGTCTCCCACATTGCAGGCCAATTCTTTACCAGCTGAGCCACAAGGGAAGCCCTTTTAAAGTATAATGTCTCTAACAAAGTACACTCAGCGTTGGGCTTCCGGTGCAGGACGGTGGAGTAGAAGGATGAGCGCTCACCTCCTGTGAGAGCATGGAGCCTGCGACTATCCAATGCACAACCACCAACAGGAGGCTGCTGGAGCCCACCAAAAAGCGCACTCAGGGTTTAGGAAACGATTAATCTGAGTTCATTCCATGACGCTTTTTGAAAATATAATTCTGGGCTTACTGCACAGGCTCCACAGCAGGAATCCCAGAAATGCTCAGGATTATATATTACACAATATCATCATCCTCTGAACATACTATTTTCACCATTCTAAGTTCCCTTCTAGTCTCTATCTATATGCATGTATAATTTTTCAACAGCTATAATTATAGCATAAGAAAACACAAAAATAACTTAGAATCAAACGTGCAATTTTACTATATACACAAATTCAAGTTGTGCATTTCCCTCTGCTGACAGTGCTCCCAACAGAACCCAAAACCTAAGTGCTGCCAATGCCCCTGCCCCTGCTTCTTGCTCTGTCCTGGGTGGGTGGAGGAAGGAATTCCCTTAGAATCCCCTCCGACCAGCAGGAGACTGGCAGGAAGGCGGGCAGAGGGAGTCTGGAGGGGGAGGGCACGCCTGTCACTGTCCGTGGTCCTGGTCCGCCCAGAGCACACGCATGCAGAGCAGACCGCACCATCTCTGGGGTGGAATCCACACCATCTTTCCTTACAATTCTGCTGCTTCTCTGCAAGTCCACCCTGAGGCTCTGCAGAGCAGGAGCTTGGAATTTAGTGCCCACCGGGCCCAGGACACTACTGCAGGAGGAAGAGAGGCCTCTGCTTTCACAGTCCCCGCAGTTTGGTAAGACAGTGAGGGACAGTGAAACTGGCAGTAAACGCCAGACACAGCAGTGGACAAGATGATCACTCAGACCTCAGGAGCCCAGTGGATGAAGCGCCTGGGGCAACATGGTCCAGCACCGACCGTGCTGGGAATAGAAACACGCATGCTGCCTGGGCTGGGCACAGAAGAGCCACTGCGGAGCTCCTTAAAGCCAAGCCTGCTGAGCAGACCTGGAGTCTGAGCCCCTGCAGCAAAGGGCCCCAAATCTGCATTTCTAACAGGCTCTCTCCCTGGCCAGCGGGTTTTGGAACCAGTGCTGGGGAGGAGCAGCCCAACAAATACCCGGGTCACTTCCCTTCCCCAGGCCTTAAAATGAAAACACTCTGCACAAATAAAAAATATCTCAAAAGCTCACTAGTGTCTGAAGCATCTTCTCTTTTAAAACACCAAGTTCGGTGGCACTTGGCAAGAACTATAGCTTTCCAAGCACAACAGGTTATGATGCCGACAAAACAAGAATATGTAGGGCGCCGAGTGGCTGATGAGGAAGTGTGGGTAGCAAGGGTGCCAAGATTCCTCAGGTCTTTCTTCAACTCTTTTCTGTCTTTCCTCTGTTCAAGAAAAACCCTTCTGAACAGGAGTGTTAAGAATAAGGACTGTCTCTTCTTTCAAAGAAGAGAAGTAGAAGACTCTACACACGTGGATCTTCACCGATTTGCAGCTGCCACCAAATAAGGGGTCACCCTTTCCTCCCCTCTCAATAAACCAAGGGCCCAATCTACTTCCCAGGGGTGCTGCTTGAGCTTCCTGAAACAGCCATCACTAAAGCACATGGCCCTGCTCCTGAGCTAACTAATACCCTTCAGGTCTTGGGTCCACAAAAGTCCATAATTTTTCTCTAAGGAAAGAAGAGGCAAGGGGGAGCAGAAAGGAAAGTGAGTGGTGTGTTTAGATGTTTATAACTGAGCTGAACTTCGGTGGTTTTCAAATCAAAGTATAACTTTAAAACATGGCAGAAGTATCTTTGACGTGAAAACCACTGAAGTTCAGCTCAATTATAAACATATTCACTTGAAAACACACAACCTCCTCTGCACCAGCAGCTATAAGACAGGGGAGAGGACTCAGGGACAGTGAGATGCCAAGAGACAGTAGCTGGAGGGTCCCCAGAGCCTCATGCTCTGGCTCTTCCCAGCCTGGTTGCCCCTCTCCTGGGACTTCCAAGAAACGTGTCTTCTGCTTGGGATTGAGAGGCAGCAACCCTTACATGTGGAGCTGAAATTCCTAGGTGGCATACATGGGAAAGCAGCAGCCTCCACCTGTTCCAGACCTGAACGCACAACATTTCTCAACTGTTTTCTAAAGTTGTAGCAGATTCTCTCTAGCTGATAGCAATATTCTTTTCTGAATGATCCCGTACTAAAATTGAAGTCAAACAGAAAAATCAGGTGGTCACAGAGAACTATATTCAAAATTCTGTGATAAACCATAATGGAAAAGAATATGAAAAAGAATATATATATATATATAAATATACAGTTACTTTGCTGTATAGTAGAAATTAATATAACATTGTAAATCAACTATACTTCAGTAAATTTTTTTAAAAAGTAAGGTGGCATGAGTTGTAGAGACAGGAGAAACAAACTTCCTCACTCTGCTGGGAACATCTGCATTTAATAAGTTACTGGCAAGGATGCCATTCCAAATATAGTGAAAAGGACATTATTCAGTAGCCCTGTGGTAACCACCATGCCCTGTGGTCAAAAGCTTTGCTCTCAAGAAACCTCAGAGTAAAGTGCGTGGCCTCATGTTCCACTCCCAGGAGGTACGTGGCGGGAGGCACTCAGTCCTCTCCCTTCTGTGTCCACATTCTTCCCTCTCCCCAAGAGCACAGGGAAGAACTGGGGAAATAGAAATACAAACCACTAATATCTACACCAGCCAGTATTTCCACTTACCAGAAGTTTGGAAAAAATGTTTAATGGCAAAAGAGGCTGAAATCACTTTTCCAGTCACCTGTAAATCATTTAAAAGACCCCTCTTCCTCCAACCAGATTGTGTAAGCCAGTTCCTTCTCTGATCCTATAAATTAAAAAAGCCAGACTGCGGTGGGCATGGCACAGGGAGGACTCAGCTTGGCCCAGGGCCCCCCTGTCCCACATCTCCTTTTAGACCCAAAGGTGAACGGGGTGGAAGAAGGGTGGCACAGAGCCGAGAACAGGAGGGTCTGGGACAGTCTCTCCTGGAATACAATGGCCAGCCCAGAGTGCAACAAAAGGCCACAACTGCACAGGAACTCGCGGGTAGAGTAGCTAGCAGCCCCAGGACCGACCACAAGCTCCAGGAGCCTGCAGAGCTGTGGATGCCCTGGGGAGGGCCGTTGTGCCCAGGCACACCAGGAAGGTCTGCAGAGCTGCTGGGAGGATTAGGGAAAAGGGACACCAAACGATTAAGCTTCTCTTCACCCCTGAGGCTGGGAGAGAGCTGGGTTTTGAATTGGCCAGAAACATAGGACACCCGGGAACACGTCTCTCCCAGACCCAGCAGAGACTACCCACCCATGGACAGAAGGGCTCATTCCCAGCAGTGGAGGCCCCACACCTCCTGGCTCGCCTACTGCCGTGGTCCCTGGACCACGCGGTCTGGCCTCCAACGGAGCAGAGAGCCGTAAACAACCATTAATGAACCTGAGAGGACCCAGGACACAAAACACAGCGGGAGTCCTCTAGAGTTGCTGGAGGAAAAAACAAAAGAGAAGAGCTCTCCAAGGCGCCCTAGGACGTGGAGGAATGGAAAGCTACATCTAACTTCCAACAGCAAAGGCAAAGACAAAAAGGGTGGTCACAGCTCACAACTGAGTAAATGAACTGGAGGGTCAGCCTAGAAAACGCAAAGTTATAGAGAGACAGAAATCAAGAGGGAAATGAGTGAATGATAAGACCCAGCAACCAAACACCAGAAGCCAAAGGAAGAAACAAGATACAAGGAAGGAATTAACAGCCAATAGAGAAAATTTCATTTCATCTGAAAAAAAACCTTGAGTCTGCATTTTAAAAGAGCACACCACATTCCAGAAATGATTCCTGACACAGAGAAAAATTCCCAAATTCCAAGAAGATGGAAAAAAAATCTTACAACTCTTCGGTAACAACCGTATTTTAAAAAACAACAAATTCCAAATGATACAGAAAAAGCATGTGACAAAATCCAACACCTGTCCACACGATAAAAATTCTTATGAGGAATGGAAGACAACACACTGCGTGAAAGTTGGTGCTTCCTCCCAGTTCAGGAGAGGGCGAGGATGTCTGCTCCACACACACACACGGAAGTTCCAGCCAGAGCAGTAAGGCAAGAAGGCAAATAAAAGGGCCTTGAGATCAGAGGAGAAGAAATAAAACTGACTACCGTTTGCAGATGATGTGACTGTCCATCTAGAAAATCCTTAGGAATCTACTCTAAAAACCTAGAACCAGTGAGTTTTGCAAGTTCAAAGATAAAATAATCACATTTCTAGATGCTAACAATGAACACAGAAATTAGAGACGCTATGTTCATGAACAGGTCCTCCAAAGGAAATGAAATATTTTGGCACAAATTTAACAAATATGTACATGATCTGTATTGTGAAAAACCACAAGATGTTGATGAAAGAAATCAAAGATGATGTAAGCAAATGCAAAACATATGTTTACGAAAGGACACAGACATCCCCTTCTAAGTAGGAATTTATTTCCTGACGGTGGTGCCCGGGTCATAAAGTGTGGGCCCTCTATCTGAAGGCTGAAGCCAGAGCCCTCAGGCCCCGCGGGGGGCCGCCAGGCCTGCTTTGCATGGTCCCTCTGGGGCAGGTCCCTGTGGCCCTGAGCTTTGTGCTTTGCCTCTCAGGTTTGGAGGGACTGTGCCTGAGGACTTCACCTTCCCATGAGCTGATGGGCATCAACCTCCCGCTCACCCGAAACACTGCTGATGGACACCCTCTGAGATAATCGGGATCTTTGTGTGACTCACTTTCTCTCCAAGATGAATATCCTCGGACACATCGGGGACTGGGAGTGACACTGAGGTTGCCCCGGGGGGCCCTTCCAACCCACTAGAAAGGCACCACTGGCCCCAGGCAGCAGTCTGCAGGACGGCTCCTAAGAGCACACTCTCTGAAGGGCTGCACTACAGTGATGGGCGCTGAAAATCCATCTGCGAACACACTCAGGATCGCTCTCCATGGAGATGACAGCCAACAGAATGGCTGGGCTCCAAGGTAAGTATACAGAAGTAACTAATTCAATCTAATGTAACCATTTACATTGAACACATAAACCCAACCCCCACTAATTCATTTCACTGCTGCTCCTGCTAAGTCACGTCAGTCGTGTCCGACTCTGTGCGACCCCATATACGGCAGCCCACCAGCCATCTATTAATATCTACTATTTGCCAAGTTCCAGGTGCTTCAGAAACATCAGAGAAAAAACAAGCCCTGGCACACCCAGGTACTGATCTGATGGATGAAGGAGCTCTGGTCCAGGAGCAGCATGGGAGCTGGCCTCCAGCTATGATATTGCTCCTAATGAAATATGTTCTGAATCCAGACACAGTAACCAGACTGCATCCCAGGAAGCTAACAAGTCAAAATACAACCCCGATGTCCCAGCAAAGGGGCCTCGGGAACCCAATCTTCCTGCAGAAACGGTCCATTTTGTCACAGGCTGTGGTCGTGCTGCACTGGCATCACTCCTGCACTGAGACAGAACACACTGGTCATGCTCAAGCCGGGTGTTCACTGGAGACAACAACCATCTTCTCCCAGAAAGCACGTGCTCAGTGGGCTGAGGCCCAATTCCCACACCCCCTGCCCAAGGAAGGCCAGGCCAAAGGAGAGGTCTCTACAGGAGGCCCTGTGGGCCATCCCACATAGGAGATGCCTTCTTCATTAAGTGACCAGAGGGCTTTGTCAGGGTTGGGGCACAAATCACAGTACCCAGGGAGGCAACGAGAAGAAGGCAGTGCCCCTTCTGAGATTTCTGGACAGACACTTGGCCTAATACCATCACTCAGTTTAAAGGGCATTCTACAAAAGTGCCTGGGAATCTCTGAAAACATCAAGATGAAGAAAGTCAGGGAGGTCCTGCAGAATATTCCAGATGAGGAGATGAGAGACTCCCAGGTAAAGGCAACATGGATTCTGGGGCCCTTAGGTGACTGTGAAGGAGGTGGGCACTAGGGTCAGCCCCCTGTTGGCAAGATGTCCTTGCTCTGGGTCAGAGGAGATGTCCTTGTTTGCAGGAAATACACACGGACGGGCTCAGGGATGATGAGGAACGGGTCAGCAATGCTGGCCGTGAAACCAGAGTTTTCTGTACTATCGCTACAACTTTCCTCCCAGTTGGAAAGGGAAGTGGGCAAAAAGATGCAAACACACGTCATGAAGAAAGGAAACCCACAGGGCCAATCAACGTGGGGTGATGCCAACCACGGCTGGAGATCAGGGCGCACATCAAAGCACAGTGAGGCCCCAGTCTAGAGCCCGAGGGCGCCCAGTGCGGGGGAGGCTCGGGACCCACAGTGACCCGCCAGGAGGGACAACCTCTCCAGCCACGTGGCAGCAGCACAGCTCCTCTCCTGTAGATAAACTGCTCATCCCCGGAGGCCTGGACACTCACTTCTGGGTGTGAACCCCAGAGGAACTCCCATGTGTGTACAACAGGGGGTGCGTGCAAGAACGTCCCCAGCAGCTATGCACAAGGGCAAGAGCGTGGAAACGGCCTGGGTGCCCGTCAGTGGGAGCACGGGTGAATATGCACAGTGTGTTTGCCCAGTGGAATGTTGTACAGCAGACGAATGAATGAGCTGCAGACAATAGAGAAACAGAACGGAACAGAAAGTCTGGAAATAAACCTACACTGACACGGCCAATTGATTCTCAACAAAGCACTGGGGCAATACAACCGCAAAAAGAAAGTCTCTTCAACACTGGTGCAGCTTAATATCCATATGAAAAAATTAACCCTTGCTTCCTACCACAGGAGACACAGAAATGAACACAAGGTGGATGATGGGTCTAAATATAAAAGTAAGAAAATATGAGAATAACTTCTTTGGGGCAAGCAGAGACTTCTCAGAAAAAAACAAATTAACTATAAAAAGAGAAAAGTCAATGATTTGAACTTCATCAAGATTTAAAACTTCTGCTTATCAAAAGATGCCATTAAAATATGAAAAGGCAAGTCACATGGGAGAAAAGACTCAGGAAGCAGGTATCTGACAAAGGACTTGTATCCAGAATACACACCAAACACTGACAACCAATAAGACAATCCAATTTTTTTTTTTTAATGGGCAAAGACTTCGATATCTCACAAAAGAGGACTTATGAATGGCCCATAAAGCGATGAGAAGGTGCTCAACATCACTAGCCATCAGGGAATGTAAATGAAAGAAATGAGATGCACTTCGATTCTGCTAGAGGGGTTGAAGCCAAGGCTGACTCATTCAGTGCTGGGAGAATGTGGAGCAGACAGATGGGCCGCACTGCCCCTGGCAGAGCCCTTTACCTGTGGTTCTTCAAACCCACACCTTTAATCTTCCCAAGAGAAATGGAACACACACGCACAGGAACACTTACATCGGTATGTTTATGGCACTTTTATTAAAATAACCCAAACTGCTTGAATGCTAAATGCAGGTGCTCGCACCGCGTGGCCTCTCTCAGGGAGCAGCTCTGGTTGACGGAATCATCGTCTGCTCCGATTCGGCTGTGAGTGACAGGGGTGTGTACAGGTGTCAGAACCCTCACGGTGCTCATTTTGTACAACATTTTCACATTTTGATGCAAAATGAAAACCTTGCCTTTCACTGTATATAAATTCTCCCTCAATTAAAAAACAAAAACAAAACAGAACGAACGACAATGACGTGCAACAATATGGATGGACCTTAACAATGTAAGTTTAAAAAGTTCCAGAATATTTTATACAGCCTGGTACCCTTTTTATAAAGTTAAACACAACTAAAATTTTTTAACTGTTTTTTTTTTTTTTTTCTAGATTTACTTAGACACCAAAAAGGTCAGCAGGGAGTGGGGACAGGGCGTTGTGTGGTGGTCGCCAGGAGTGGAAGGCAGTGTAAACAAGGTTGGAGCAGGAGTTAGCACTAGTCTTGGACGGCAGGATTATGGGTGCTGAGCATTAGCAAAAGAGACAGGGGCACAGAAACAAACAAGGAGATGGATGCACGGCCCAGCAACCAGGATGCGTCCTGAACCAGGGTCAGGGTTCATCCAGTTCTGTGCCCCTGAGACCCGGGGACCTACGGTCACAAAGAGGGAAAGGAATTACCATGGACACTGGAAAATAAACTAAGATTTCTGCTCAGAACCTACGGGACACCACACAGCTGTCACGAGAAGAAAACGACTGCCTTACATTGCACTTCAGAGAAGGGGAAGGGCTGCAAGTCTGGAGCCCAGGGTCTAATTTCAGGTGTCAGAGGTGGAGCACAAGGATGAATCCAGATGCAAAACCACAAAGATCAAAAATCAAAGAAACAAAACAAACAGAAATAAAGGAAAAGGAGCCCCAAGGGCAGAGGTCAGACAAAAGGAGTGCAGCCCCACCCTGCGCCCCCAGGCCTGGAGGGGGCCCAAGGGAAGACTGCCTACAGATAAATGTTCTCAGAGTGCCACCAAAAAGAAAATCCACGCATGAGTATACACAACACACACAATTATAGGTTCTTTTTTCACTCACAGTCATCATTTGTCATGTTATTAAAAATTCTTTATGAACATTACACTAATTTTCTCATACAGATTGACCACAGTTCACTTCACCATTACTCTCCTGTCCAGTATTAACTTGTTTCCATTAACCAATTTTCCATTATAATTAATAACACTAGAGCTTCTTTGTACATATTATCTTTTTCAGAATTTCAAGAATACCTAGAGTGAAATTCAGGGTCCAGAGCATAAGTCTTTTTAAAGTTCTTAATACAAAATGCAAAATTATGCTGTCAACGCTACCAGTTCACAAGGCATTTCCAAACACTGAGTATCTACATGTTTAGAGAACTTGGTTAATTTTATTTTTAAAAGTAGCACCAAACTAATTCAATTTGTGTTTGATCACAAATGATGTAACATTTTAAAAAATCATTGCTTGCATATCTACCTTAGAAAGTCTCCACTCCTGTCCTTTTCTGTTTATTTACTACTCGTTATTCTTTGTGTTTTCTCACCAACTTGCATGAATTAGTTCTATTAAAGGCTATTAATCTTTTAAGTATTATATCTGCCAACATCTCCTTAGTTTATCTTCACTTTGTTTATATGCTTCTCTGTTGTGCAATTTTCTGTTTTTATGTAACCCCATTTATCAAAAATCAATCCCCTCAACAGGTGCTACAGCAATTATACAACTTGCCAACGTCAGAGACTGATTGTAACATATTAGAACAATGATTTTAAAGAACTACACCAAAATATAATATCTCTTAATTACTGAACCAACATACAGTCAGACATTTTAAAGAAAACAGTTACTTACCGCATCCAAGAAGCAAAGGTAAGACCCTGAGCTCTGTGCTACTGCTTGATTTTTAGAATATCCAACTGATAAAAGAGAAAAGGAAAAGCTCTTTTAGAATTCAGTTTTAGTGGATTCTCTTGCATAAAACTTGCTGTGATGTACACGGTAGGAAAGCTAGGAACACTCCTCACTGCAAGTAAAAAATCAGACCAATTTAGGTGAAACTGATGCAGTAAATATAATGATAACAGACAACAGTCCACCCAGTACTAGTGTAAAGGCAGAATGTGCTCACAGAAGGAAAATAAAGCCAGCAAACATCTATCAAGCACAGCACTAAGGTAACCCTGGGGAGTATTTTTAAAACACAAAATTACAATGTCCCTGAATGGAAGGACTTGAATAGAACTGGCAGAAACACTTTCTCTAAAGCCTCTGCTGATAAAAGTCACGATACAGTTACCTGACAGAGNCAGTATTAACTTGTTTCCATTAACCAATTTTCCATTATAATTAATAACACTAGAGCTTCTTTGTACATATTATCTTTTTCAGAATTTCAAGAATACCTAGAGTGAAATTCAGGGTCCAGAGCATAAGTCTTTTTAAAGTTCTTAATACAAAATGCAAAATTATGCTGTCAACGCTACCAGTTCACAAGGCATTTCCAAACACTGAGTATCTACATGTTTAGAGAACTTGGTTAATTTTATTTTTAAAAGTAGCACCAAACTAATTCAATTTGTGTTTGATCACAAATGATGTAACATTTTAAAAAATCATTGCTTGCATATCTACCTTAGAAAGTCTCCACTCCTGTCCTTTTCTGTTTATTTACTACTCGTTATTCTTTGTGTTTTCTCACCAACTTGCATGAATTAGTTCTATTAAAGGCTATTAATCTTTTAAGTATTATATCTGCCAACATCTCCTTAGTTTATCTTCACTTTGTTTATATGCTTCTCTGTTGTGCAATTTTCTGTTTTTATGTAACCCCATTTATCAAAAATCAATCCCCTCAACAGGTGCTACAGCAATTATACAACTTGCCAACGTCAGAGACTGATTGTAACATATTAGAACAATGATTTTAAAGAACTACACCAAAATATAATATCTCTTAATTACTGAACCAACATACAGTCAGACATTTTAAAGAAAACAGTTACTTACCGCATCCAAGAAGCAAAGGTAAGACCCTGAGCTCTGTGCTACTGCTTGATTTTTAGAATATCCAACTGATAAAAGAGAAAAGGAAAAGCTCTTTTAGAATTCAGTTTTAGTGGATTCTCTTGCATAAAACTTGCTGTGATGTACACGGTAGGAAAGCTAGGAACACTCCTCACTGCAAGTAAAAAATCAGACCAATTTAGGTGAAACTGATGCAGTAAATATAATGATAACAGACAACAGTCCACCCAGTACTAGTGTAAAGGCAGAATGTGCTCACAGAAGGAAAATAAAGCCAGCAAACATCTATCAAGCACAGCACTAAGGTAACCCTGGGGAGTATTTTTAAAACACAAAATTACAATGTCCCTGAATGGAAGGACTTGAATAGAACTGGCAGAAACACTTTCTCTAAAGCCTCTGCTGATAAAAGTCACGATACAGTTACCTGACAGAGGGGGCCACGAACATATGAGAGATCGGCTGGTAGAAGCAGCTCAATGGACTGGACGCATCATGGGCACAGATTTCACTGAACACATGTTCCAGAGATGAGTTACAGACTCTGTCAGTGTCCACTCTTCCTACACGTCCTGGGACCCCCCAGCTCCCCCAGGAGGTACAGACCCAACTTCACCAAGACGTGACTGGCACAAGAACCCCTCACGGAATAGAAAATAGATCACGTGTATGATAATCCTGGCCGCACACAGAGTTGGCACCACTTGCAGTGCTGAGCACCAGGACAGCACATGGAGCACAAAGGCTGCAGATTCACCTGCCTGAATATCAGGGAAGCGGTGCCCCGGGGATCGGGGGGCTTCCAGGGCTGATGAGGTCAGCTCTGCCTCAGGGAGCTGGCTGCAGGGTGTGTTCAGTTTGTGGAAAAATAATTGAGCTGTACTTTGATGATAGCTGTACTTTTCTACATGGATATCACATTTTAATAAATGGTTTAAAATCCTCGTCTTCAAAGAGATTACAACAGAGTTGGAAAGAGAGGTAACCAAAAACCTATGTAAAGCGCCAAACGAATGGTAGGAAGCACTAGGGAGGCTTATGGAGAGGAGATGAGACCATGGCAGAAGGGGTCAGAGAGGTAACAGGAGTGTAAATTCAGAGAATGAGGTTCCGAGTGACGGGCTGGGCAGTGAGCAGCACGGGGAGTACAGACAGCACTCACAGGGAGGGCAGCTAGGAAAGGCTTCCAAACAGGAAGACCGCAGAAATCAACACCCAGCAGGCCCTGTCTGCATGCCAAGGGTGGGGCAGGTTAGAGGAGGCACTGAGAACCAAAGAAGGGGCCAAGAGGCCTTTGTGGGGCACAATTCCCACCTCCATGGAAAAGAGGTTCCGGTACCCTAATCGCATTAGAGACACTTAGATTTGGTGCCACCCTGGAAAGTCACACAAAGCACAACAGGTGTGTGCAGAATTAAAACAATAAATCCCTCTGACTCAAAGCTGAGATGACCTGAAGACTGTGGTCCGTCCCAGGGGACACCAGCAAAGATCTACCCCAGGCCTCACCCCAGGTGCTCCCCAATTTTCTGCAGTAAGGGGAGCAGGAGGAGAAAGCAGGTCCCTCCTGTTACTCGGCCGTGCTCTGGAGCAAATTGCACTGCAACCACAGGATGGACCACGGCCCTCGCACAGAGCGTCAAAGGGTATGACCCAGAGCAGTGTCTGGCTATTATCATGTGAGGTAGCACCTTAATTTCCAGCATTAATCCTAGAGCTTGGCCAATCCAAACCACTTAGTGGGACTGTCACAGATTTCAAAGAACCACAGGTATAACAAGCAAGCAAAGGAAAAGCACAGAACGGGAGTTAGGAGCCTGCCTCCTGAGCCCTGGGGATGGATTAGCAGCTAGAGCTGAATCTCCATCATCACTGCAAAGCAAGGCAGGCCCAGAGAAAGAGCGCATGGAATCGAAACGAAAAAAAAAAAAACGGGAAGAGACTTTTCACAATCACTTTGAAATCAGCAAGAAATTGGCTTTATTGGTGCTGGGTTTTAGAAGGGGAAAAACTGACCCCAAGAATTTGGGTAATGAAGGAAAACGCATCTACCAAGGAAGCTGAAAGTTTCTCACGATGAGTCTTGTGTTTGGCAAAGATAAGGAATCTGCTTTAATATTATTGCCTTGAAAAGTCAAATGTTTGTGCCAGGGCCTGATGTTTGGGGAGGCCTGTCCCTTTGTGAGGGGAGTCGGTTGTCATGGTCACAGCAGGAAAAACTCCCGCCTCGGTGCGATATTAACATTCCTTGCTCTTGGAGAGAAGAGGGTGGGATTGTGTTTTACTTCAATTTTAGCAAGTGATCACATTATTAAGAAATGTTTTGCTCTATTATGATATGAAATAATAGTAAATGAATCTTAACCCAATTTAAATACCCAACACTTCTAAAAATAGATACTTTGGATCCACAGTATCCAATAGTCGATATAACATTGCCTATTTAAGAAAATATTATTATAGGAAAATGTGTCCATTCTGACATAATCAAATTAACTCCATTTTATTAATGTGTAACACAGGATTCCCATGAATTTGCCTTATCCAACCTCAAAGAGACAGCAGAATCATTTCTTTACAATATTACAATTTACTTTTTTGTTATTGATAGAATACATACAAAGATGGTGTGGCTCAAGTTATATCTACTCTATAAAAAGCATTTTATGAAAGATAAAACTTGCTTAAAAAAAAAAACTTGCTTTTAAAGTAGAGATTATACAACCAATCACAGGAGTCATCAAAATGCCTTTAACTTACTCTCATTCCACTATGGAAGATGCAAAACACCTTAATTTTAAAAAATCTTCAAAGGTTGTCCATAGTTGTTGTTGCCGTTCAGTTGCTCAGTTGTGTCTGACTCTGCCGTCCCACGGACTGCAGCATGCCAGGCTTCCCTGTCCTTCACCATCTCCCAGAGCTTGCTCAAACTCACGTCTGTTGAATCGGTGATGCCATCCAACCATCTAATCCTCTGTCATCCCCTTCTCCTCCTGCCTTCTATCCTTCCCAGCATCAGGATCTTTTCCAGTGAGTCAGCTCTTTGCATCAGGTGGCCAAAGCACTGGAGCTTCAGCTTCAGCATCAGTCCTTCCAGTGAATATTCAGGACTGATTTCCTTTAGGATGGACTGGCTGGCTCTCCTTGCAGTCCAAGAGACCCTTAAGAGTCTTCTCCAACACCGCAGTTCAAAAGCATCAATTCTTCGGCATGTTTCAGAAGGAAGTTGAAACAGACGTTCCCCAATAACTGATTTATAAACAATTTCTAACAGACTAAAGATAATGAAAACAAGAAATATTTGGGGGGATATATTAAAAATGTGCACCAGATGATGAAGAGGAGGAGGAGGAAGAAGACAGTAACAGAACAGCTGCTAGACTTCTTGAGGGCCCACTACATGCGGCCTCTTTTGGAACCCTGCTCCCATCAGCTTGTCCTACACCCTCCCAACACCCATGCGGGCACTACTGATATGGCTTGTTCACAAAGAAGGAAGTCAAGGCATGGGTTGGGTGCAGTGGACCCAACCGTGGAGCCCTCACCCACCAACAGGCACCTCTGCATGGGGTCACTGTGTAATGTTTAAGAACAGTCTTTCCATGAAGTGAAGTGAAATCACTCAGTCCTGTCCGACTCTCTGCGATCCCATGGACTGTAGCCTACCAGGCTCCTCTGTTCATGGGGTTTTCCAGGCAGTAGTACTGGAGTGGATTGCCATTTCCTTCTCCATAGGAACATTCTAAAAGCAGGAGGGGAGGAAAAAAAAAGAGCTTTCTTCTTTTAAAGGACCAAGATTTTAAAATTATTTCTGATTTTTAATTTTTTTCTAAAATATTTTCTACAGTTTTCTGCTTTCCTAGGTAGAGGGCACTGGCTGCTATTTGTGAGGAACACGAGACAGGGCAGGGGAGCATATTTTGGGAGAGAAGTTTGTTTCATTCGCAAAAGTCCAACTGTTTCTTAACTCACCTTCACCAACATTCACCCTTTACTTGTCCCCCTCCCCCAAGAAACAAAAACAAAAATACTGGCTGGAAGCTACAACAGGCAAAGCAAAGGGCACTCGTTCTGGTTGCCCTCGGTGGGAGGATAAGCCCCTTCACAGAACAGTGCACCATATTCCTTAAGAGCTAGTGTCCAGAGATGTTTAAACCCATTAGAGGGCGGGCCCCAGAGAGCTCAACTTGGGGGTGGGGGATGAACTCCAGGTAAATGAGCAAGTCCCCCAGGGGTAGCAACACAGTCCTCCCAGAACTCAGGCGAGAACCACGTGAACTTGCAAGGGGTACAAGCAAGAATCATCAAGTGAAAGTGACCACCCAGCGCTGGAAGAAAGGACCAGAGAGAAAGCAGGAAGATGCGAAGGGGGCTTACAGGACAAGAGATGTAGAGAGAGCAGGACTATCTCTCTCACTCACACCTTTCCCCTGAGAGCTATCCCGAATGTTCCAGGCTTAACCTAAATCCTACTGACCCCCTCACCAGGAAAGGATCTGAGCAGCGGCAACCCTGTGTGTTGGTAAGTCACCCACTGGGTCAGAACAGGATCTCAAAGTGAACACCCCCTTGGCTGTCATCTGAGGGGTATTCCAGGAGGATCTCAAAATCTGCAGCTGTGTCAGGAGCTAACAAGACTCCCTCAGGACCAAGTCCACCATAGAGTGGAGGTGAAGCTGCACATTCCTGAGGGTTTTAAAGGAGTGGATGTACCTCAGTATCTCTTGGGAAGATTCTTTACAAACCCCAGACAAATTACACAAGAAAATCTTAACGTAGGACTTGGGCATCAGGTTTCCTAAAGCCCCCTAGACTATTCTTACATGCAGTCAAAATTAAAGAAAGATATGACTCCTAAAACTTACAGGAATCTGTCCACCAGCCAGTCTTATCATCTGTCCTGCCTCCACCTTCAGTTCTAGCAGTCTGTGCAGGCATATAAACTTATTCTCAAGTTTTACATGAAAACTGTAAAGTCAAACTACTGGAAGCACAATAGATTACATTCAAAGCTAAGAATGCAAAGCTAATCATTCTGTAAAGAAACAAGGGTAAATGAAGAAACTACCACATCTTGACCCAGCTTCATGAAATTTCAAAACTCAAAACATAAAGAGAAAAATCTTAGACACTTTCAGAAAAGATATCTTTAAAATAATAAGAATCAGACTGACATAAGATTTCTTACTAGAATCAGCAGACACCAGAAGATAATGAGGCAATTACTCCAAAATTCTGAGGAAAAATATTTTGTACCTAGAATTCTATACACAGTTAAACTGTCAAATAAGCATAGTACAAAATAAAGACATTTTCAGACATGTAAATACCCTGAATATTTTACAATCCACATACCAGATATAGAAAAATTACTTGAAGAAATATTCTAGAGAAATGAAAAAGGAACATAAAAAGAAAACTAAATAAAAAGCGAAGGGGAAAAAAACAAACAGTGGCACATGCATATAAAGTAGAAGGGAATAAAGCAGAAGATTTTTTAAAGGCTCCATAGATCTTGACACCTGGGAATCCCCTCAATGTGTAGCATGGGGTTAGCAGCAGATTCATTTCAGTTCCTCTTCCAAGTGCAATCCACTAGGTGGTCTGCAGTGAAGAACAGTTACTTATTTTAAAAACCACTAGTGCTGTTTTTACAAGGTTTAAACTGTTTGAATCAACTTATTAATCAAGTATCTAAAACAACAAGAGTTACAGAACAGAATGTGAAGATTATAAATGCTGACAATATAAATATAACAAACTAAAACCCTGAGGGAGGAAAAAAGAGAAAGGGAAGTGTGAAGTCCCTTCAGTGGGTTAAATGTTTCCTCTTTCATAGCAAGTATCAACTGAGTCTATGAGTTAAATAAATCCAGTAGGAACTAAAAAACACTGGTTGCTCCTAGGGTGTGGGGCTTTTACATTTCACTGCAGACTTTCCTTTATGCCTACATTTTTTTTAAAAAACCACATTTTCTTTATTTTAAAAATATCTGCAATTAGTCAAAGCAGACATTTATTCATGAAAATAAGTAAATGGTTTTCCTGCCATCTAAATGCAGGCTGGAAGCTAGTTTACTGGAGAGGTTGAAACAAAACAAAACAGGGCTGAATCGTTCGTTCTGTGCAGTTATTGCTCTTACGAAGCTACATTATCAAGCCCCATATGGAGCCAGACATGTAACTCACACAAGAAAACTACAAACCAATGTTCTCTATGTACACAGATGTAAATCCTTAAGAAAGCGGATCAATTTCATTGCATAAAAACACTATAGTGTCACTGTTAATTTTGGCACTGTAAGAGTGATTCATTATTAAGAAAAATACTAATGTAATTTACACAATAAAAATGTTAGGAGGAAAAAAAAAATCACCTTAACAGATATCTAAAAGACATTTAATTAAATTATATACTCACACCTCATTTTCTGAAGGCTTACTAAATTAGAGATATCAAGGTACTTGATAAAAGTATCTATCAGAAAGCAATAGTAAATATCAAGCTTATAACATGGAAATGCTACAAACATTTCCACTAAGACAGCACAATAAAAAGATTAGTTAATGTGAGCCCACACTGTTCTAGACTTCCTACCCCAATACTACTTATGAAAACAAAGAATAAATTAGAAATAAAGAAACAAAATTAAAATATTTATTCAGGATTAGATTGCCTAACTAGAAAATCCAAGATAATGTAATAAACTATTGGCATTGGATATGACAGGGAGCCAAAAGAACTGAGAGTCTTCCCACTCTACCCAAGTCAACACTACAGGCAAAAGATCATAAGACTCTGAACACCCAACTGAAAAACTGCAGGAACCTCAAGAGGAGTCAGAAAGAGGTCGTACATTGGTGTGGAAGGAAACCCAACCCCACAGTTCGGGGGCTCGCTTGGCAAGAACTTCTGGACTGTGTTCTTTCCTCCCCCTACTGTGGTTTGGTGAGCTGACTGCCCACCCGTCCCTCCATCTCTGCAAAGCACAAGAACTGCAGGTTCGGGAGGCAGCACAGGATGGGAGAAGCTGCTCCCGCAAACACACAAGGCCAGCCACCGAAGGCCTCCCCTTCTCTTCTCCCCGTCCACCCTGAAAAGGAACAGAGTAAGACGGAAGCACGAACAGAAGGGAAGCAAAAGGGAGGAAGGCAAAAGCAGTACAGGCAGGTTACCCAAGAGACAAGCTCACCTGAATGGGGCAGGGCTCTGGGGGCAGAAGTGAAGCCGCTCAGTGGAGTCTGACTCTTCGCGACCCCATGGACTGTAGCCTACCATGCTCCTGCATCCATGGGATTTTCCAGGCAAGAGTACTGGAGTGGGTTGCCATTTCCTTCTCATGGACTAAAGGAAGGATAATAAAGCTTGTGATGAAATTTCTTCATCACAGGATTCACCAGCCAACACTCAAATGCACCAGATAAGGATATATGAAAGGTATAAGAATTCATTGCCAACAGACCATCACTACAAGAAATGTTTTAAAAAGTCCCTCAGGCAGAAGAAAAAGCAGATGGGCATCTGGTTCTATTCAAAGAAATGAAGAGCAGTGAAAACCATAAATAAATGAGTAATTTTCTTTCTTATTATTTCAATCTCTTAAAAAGATGATTGACTGTCTAAGTTAATACCAGCATTTGTGGGGTCTACAGCACATGTAAAAGTAGACTGCACGACAACAGCTTCAAAAAAGGCAGGAAGGGGGAGATGGACGCGCACTGTCCAGGTCTCACACTATACATGGAGTTCTGCACACAGTTGAGGCATTGAACTTGCTAAGTCGTATACACTATAAACTCAAATCAACCATTAAAACAGCAAAAACAGGAACTGTAACTAATAAGCCAACAGAGAAGATGAAAAAGAACCATAAGGAATTTTTATTGGAGCTGGTATGATAGTATGCAGAGCTCCGCAGCTGCTTGCCAGCAAAACTGGTGAAACTTATTTTTAAAAACCCAACCTTTCACAGTCTCTGGAAATGGCCCTAAGGGCACCCAGCAAACGAAAAAAAAATTTTTATTCAAGAAAATCTACTAAAACTCAGTAATAGTAATATCAAAAACCTCAGATATGCAGATGACACTACCCTTATGGCAGAAAGGGAACAGGAACTAAAGAGCCCGTTGATAAAGGTAGAAGAGGAGAGGGAAAAGGCTGGCTTAAAACTCAACATTCAAAAAACTAAGATAGTGGCATCCAGTCCCACCACTTCATGGCAAACAGATGGGGAAACAGTGACAGGCTTTATTTTCTTGGGCTCCAAAATCTCTGTGGATGGTGACTTCAACCATGAAATTAAAAGACGCTTGCTTCTTGGAAGAAAAGCTATAACCAACCTAGACAGCATGTTAAAAAGCAGAGACATCACTTTGCCAACAAAAGTCCATCTAGTCTAAGCTATGGTTTTTCCAGTAGTCATGCATGGATGTGAGAGTTGGACTACAAAGAAAGCTGAGTGCCGAAGAATTGATGCTTTTGAACTGTGGTGCTAGAGAAGACTCTTGAGAGTCTCTAGGACTGCAAGGAGATCAAAACAGTCAATCCTAAAGGAAATCAACCCTGAATATTCACTGGAAGGACTGATGCTGAAGCTGAAGCTCCAATACTTTGGCCACATGATGCAAAGAACCAACTTACTGGAAAGGAGCCTGAATCCTGGGAAGGATTGAAGGTAGGAAAAAGAGGGTGTTAGAGGATGAGATGATTGTATGGCATCACTGACAACAATGGGCATGGGTTTGAACAAACTCCAAAAGATGGTGAAGGACAGAGAAGTCTGGCTGCAGTCCATGCTACAGTCCATGGAGTCGCAAAGAGGTGGACACAACTGAGCAACTGAACAACAATAAGATGTTTGAGCTGAGATCTGCTCCTTCCCTCCCCCTAAGGAGGAAACCCACCCTAGACAGATACAGTCAAACATACAAGCTTCCCTCTTCTGCTTGGCCTGTCAAAAGCTGTTTTCCTGGAAGAGACAGGGCAGCGATATTTCTTGTCCTGACCCCAGGTACCTGTTGCTGAGTCTGAGGCCCAGGCAAGTGCAGTCGAAAAGTGGGGCTCCCTTTTCCCACCAGCCCCCATGTTGCATTGGATGCTCTGTCACCTTGGGTAGAAAACTGGGGACCCAAATGCCCTGGCCCTGGCTTGTGGGGTAGGGGGTTCCTATGAAGAGAGATAAGGGGTTGCTGCCCTTCCCCTACTTCACTTGCAATAGGGTGTGAAGTTTAAGCCCTAGGGTACACTCAAAACAGAAGTAAAGGCAGCTGGAAGAGGCGATTGATAGATTCATTGACAATACTGGTTAAGCTGTGGGACGACCAGTTTGTCAAACATAAATGGGTAAGAGACAGCTGGGAAGAGCTCTTCCGGTGTCAGAACAAACTTTAAACACTGACCTCAAGAACTATTCCTTTGAAGGAGTTTGAGTTCACCTGAATTATTCTTATGCCCCTAGGTATAGCTGAAAACAGTAAAGCAGCCAGCAATCAGTGGAGCTTGACAGCTGGGTGTGGTCAGGGAAAGAGAGGCCAGCCCACACCGCTGCCCCTCAGGATGACTGTGGGCACACCGGCACTGCACTCCTGAGGCAGAGCACTAGAGGTTCCACACCGCAGGCACAGGGGAGCGGACTTTACTAAGACTATCCAAGCAGTCACTTTACAAGCAAACAAGTGAGTAAGAGCATCAACCCTAGACAGAGGGGAAATCAGTATCTGCTATGTCCAGTTTCTAACAAAATTAGGAGACGTGAAGAAACAAGAAAGCCAGACCCAGACACCAAAGAAAAAGAAGGCACAGGAACTTCCAATGAGAGCACCAGGTGTTTGATTTAACAAAGACCTCAAACTAACCATTATACATATGCTCAAAGAGTCACTCAGCCATGTCCGACTCTTTGTGACCCCATGGACTGTAGGCTGCCAGGCTCCTCTGTCCATGAGGATTCTCCAGGCAAGAACACTGGAGTAGGTTGCCATACCCTCCTCCAGGGGATCTTCTCCACCCAGGGATCAAACCCAGGTTTCCCGCATCGCAGGTGGACTCTTTACTGTCAGAGCTACCATGGAAGCCCAAGAATACTGGAGTGGGTAGTCTATCCCTTTTCCAAGGGATCTTCTCAACCCAGGAATCAAACCAAGGTCTCCCGCGCTGCAGGTGGATTCTTTATCAGCTGAGCTGCCAAGGAAGCCCCAAAATAAAAATACAGCATACCAAAACTTATAGGAGGCTGCAAAATCAGTGCTCAGAGGGAAATTTATAGCTATCAATGTCTACATAAGAGATCTCAAATCAACAACCTAACTTTACACCTTAAGGAACTAGAAAAAGAAGAACAAACTAAACAAACAGCTAGCAGAAGGAAAGAAATAATAAAAGGCTCAGAACAGAAACAAAATGAAATAGAGAGTTTAAAAAAAAAAAAGTGAGACTCAATGAAACCAAAAGTTGGTTCTTTGAAAAGATCAAAAACATTGACAAATCTTTAGCTACACTAAGAACAAAGATGCTTCAAATTACTAAAATGAAAAATGAAAGTAGGGGGACTTCCCTGGAGGTCCAGTGGTTGACTCTGCACAAGCTGTGAAGCATAGCCCAAAAAAAAAAGTGTGCACGTTACTACTAAACAGAAGCCTGAAAAGATTATAACTGAATATTATGAACAACTACATGCCAACAAATTAGAAACTTAGATGAAAAGGACAAATTTCTATAAACACACTACTAAAACTAACTCAAGAAGAAATAAACTATCTGAACAAACCTGTAACAAAAACAGAGGCTGAATCAGTAATCAAAATCCCCCAACAAAAAGGCTAGGATCAGATGGTTTCACTAATAACTTCTACAAAACATTTAGAGAATTAACAACAATCCTTCTCAAACTCATCCAAAAATAAAAAAGAAGAAGAAAAGAAAACACTTCTTAACTCATTCTATGAAGCCAGCATTACTTTGATACTATAGCCAGACAGATACATCCAAAGAAAAGAAAACTACATACCAATATCCCTTATGAATCTTTATAGAACTCTTCAACAAAATACTAGCAAATTAAATCTAGCAGCATATTAGAAAGATTATACACTATGACCTAGTGGGATTTATTCCAGTAATGCAAATGTAGTTCATCATATGAAATCAATCGATGTTAATATATCACGTTCACAGAACTGAAGGAAAAAACCTATATGATCATCTCAACTGATACAGGAAAAAGGATGGACAAAATCTTCTTTCATGATTAAGAAAAATACAGTCAACAAATGAGCAATTGAAGGTAACTTCCTCAGCATGATTATAAATTAGTATTTATAAAAATCCACAGCTAACATTATACTCAAAGGTGAAACACCACAAGCTTTCCCCCTAAGATCAGGGTCAAGACAAGGATATCTCCTCGCCCCACTCTTACTAAACAATGGAAGTTCTAGCTGGAGCAATTAGGCAAGAAAAAGAAATAAGCCATCCAATAAAAAAGGAATAAGTAAAACTATTTCAGTTTCAGATGACATGTTCTTAAATATAGAAAATCCTAAAAATTCACACACAAAATAACTGCTAGAGCTAATAAACTAGTACAGCAAAATTTCAGGATACAAAATGAACATGCAGGAAAATCAGTTTCCCTTTACACTAACAATGAACAATCTGAGAAGGAAATTAAAAAGACAATTCCATTCACAAAATCAATGAAAAAACAAATGCTGAAGAAAGAGGTGAAACACTTGTACCTTGAAAGTTACAAAGCATTGATAAAAGAAATCGAAGACCTAAGGAAAGACACTCTTGTGTTCACGAACTGAAAGTCTTACTACTGTTAAAGTGATAATACAAACCAAATAGATCTACAGATTCAATGCCATCCCCCATCAAAGTTCTAATGGTCCTTCTTAAAAACATGGAAAATCTGATGCTATGGTTCATGGATGTGTGCATGCTAAGTCACTTCAGTTGTGTCCAGTTCTTTGTGACCCTATGGACTGTAGCCTGCCAGGCTCCTCTATCCATGGGATTCTCCAGGCAAGAATACTGGAGTGGGTTGTCATGCCCTCCTCCAGGGAATCTTCCTGACCCAGAGATCGAACTCACATCTGCTGCACTGTCAGGTGAGTTCTTCACGACGAGTGCCACCTGAGAAGCCTACCCAAAGTTCATATGAAATTGTAACAATTTTGAGAAAGGAAAACAAAGTTGAAAGACTCATACTTCCCAATATCAAAACCTACCACAAAGCTATAGTAATCAAAGCAGTGTGATACTTATTGGCTTTAGAGTCCAGACATGGCATTCATTTCTAGCAACTAAGTTTCAAAGAACTAAAGAGCCTCTTGATGAAAGTGAAAGAGGAGAGTGAAAAAGTTGGCTTAAAACTCAACATTCAGAAAACTAAGATCACGGCATCCGGTCCCATCACTTCAAGGCAAATAGATAGGGGAACAATGGAAACAGTGTCGGACTTTATTTTTTGGGGCTCCAAAATCACTGCAGATGGTGACTGCAGCCATGAAATTAAAAGACGCTTGCTCCTTGGAAGAAAAGTTATGACCAACCTAGACAGCATATTAAAAAGCAGACACATTACTTTGCCAACAAAGCTCCATCTAGTAAAAGCTACATTTTTTCCAACAGTCATGCATGGATGTGAGAGTTGGACTATAAAGAAAGCTGAGTGCTGAAAAATCGATGCTTTTGAACTGTGGTGTTGGATAAGACTCTTGAGAGTCCCTTGGACTGCAAGGAGATCCAACCAGTTAACCCTAAAGGAAATCAGTCTTGAACATTCATTGGAAGGACTGATGCTGAAGTTGAAACTCCGATACTTTGACCATCTGATGCAAAGAACTGACTCATTTGAAAAGACCCTGATGCTGGGAAAGATTGAAGACAAGAGGAGAAGGGAATGACAGAGGATGAGATGGTTGGATGGCATCACCAACTCATCATGGACATGAGTTTGGGTAAGCTCCAGGTGTTGGTAAAGGACAGGGAAGCCTGGCATGCTGCAGTCCATGGGGTTGCAAAGAGTCAGATATGACTGAGCAACTGAACTGATTTTCAAAAGGGTACCAAAGCTTTCAATAAAGAAAGAATAGTCTGAAACAAATACTGTCAGAACAGCCCAACATCTACATGCAAAGGAATGAAGNTTCTAGCTGGAGCAATTAGGCAAGAAAAAGAAATAAGCCATCCAATAAAAAAGGAATAAGTAAAACTATTTCAGTTTCAGATGACATGTTCTTAAATATAGAAAATCCTAAAAATTCACACACAAAATAACTGCTAGAGCTAATAAACTAGTACAGCAAAATTTCAGGATACAAAATGAACATGCAGGAAAATCAGTTTCCCTTTACACTAACAATGAACAATCTGAGAAGGAAATTAAAAAGACAATTCCATTCACAAAATCAATGAAAAAACAAATGCTGAAGAAAGAGGTGAAACACTTGTACCTTGAAAGTTACAAAGCATTGATAAAAGAAATCGAAGACCTAAGGAAAGACACTCTTGTGTTCACGAACTGAAAGTCTTACTACTGTTAAAGTGATAATACAAACCAAATAGATCTACAGATTCAATGCCATCCCCCATCAAAGTTCTAATGGTCCTTCTTAAAAACATGGAAAATCTGATGCTATGGTTCATGGATGTGTGCATGCTAAGTCACTTCAGTTGTGTCCAGTTCTTTGTGACCCTATGGACTGTAGCCTGCCAGGCTCCTCTATCCATGGGATTCTCCAGGCAAGAATACTGGAGTGGGTTGTCATGCCCTCCTCCAGGGAATCTTCCTGACCCAGAGATCGAACTTACATCTGCTGCACTGTCAGGTGAGTTCTTCACGACGAGTGCCACCTGAGAAGCCTACCCAAAGTTCATATGAAATTGTAACAATTTTGAGAAAGGAAAACAAAGTTGAAAGACTCATACTTCCCAATATCAAAACCTACCACAAAGCTATAGTAATCAAAGCAGTGTGATACTTATTGGCTTTAGAGTCCAGACATGGCATTCATTTCTAGCAACTAAGTTTCAAAGAACTAAAGAGCCTCTTGATGAAAGTGAAAGAGGAGAGTGAAAAAGTTGGCTTAAAACTCAACATTCAGAAAACTAAGATCACGGCATCCGGTCCCATCACTTCAAGGCAAATAGATAGGGGAACAATGGAAACAGTGTCGGACTTTATTTTTTGGGGCTCCAAAATCACTGCAGATGGTGACTGCAGCCATGAAATTAAAAGACGCTTGCTCCTTGGAAGAAAAGTTATGACCAACCTAGACAGCATATTAAAAAGCAGACACATTACTTTGCCAACAAAGCTCCATCTAGTAAAAGCTACATTTTTTCCAACAGTCATGCATGGATGTGAGAGTTGGACTATAAAGAAAGCTGAGTGCTGAAAAATCGATGCTTTTGAACTGTGGTGTTGGATAAGACTCTTGAGAGTCCCTTGGACTGCAAGGAGATCCAACCAGTTAACCCTAAAGGAAATCAGTCTTGAACATTCATTGGAAGGACTGATGCTGAAGTTGAAACTCCGATACTTTGACCATCTGATGCAAAGAACTGACTCATTTGAAAAGACCCTGATGCTGGGAAAGATTGAAGACAAGAGGAGAAGGGAATGACAGAGGATGAGATGGTTGGATGGCATCACCAACTCATCATGGACATGAGTTTGGGTAAGCTCCAGGTGTTGGTAAAGGACAGGGAAGCCTGGCATGCTGCAGTCCATGGGGTTGCAAAGAGTCAGATATGACTGAGCAACTGAACTGATTTTCAAAAGGGTACCAAAGCTTTCAATAAAGAAAGAATAGTCTGAAACAAATACTGTCAGAACAGCCCAACATCTACATGCAAAGGAATGAAGTTATACTTACTTTACACTATATAAAAAATGAATTCAAAATGGAACAAAGACCTACACAGAAAAGCTCAAAATATAAAATTCTTTGAAAAAAACAAAGGAGTAAATCATGACTTTGATTTGGCAATGAGTTTTTAGATATGACACCAAAAGTACATGTAATGACAACAAAAATAAATTGGATTTCATCAAAATTATAATTTTTGTGCATCAAAGGATAGTCTAAGGAGAGTGAGAAGACAACCCAAAGACAGTCCAACCCAAAGAAAATATCTGCAAATCATATATCTGATAAGAGTCTAGTATCCAGAATATGTCAAGAACTTGTAGCTCAACAAGAAAAAAACAAATTTTAAAATGACCGAATAGACATTTCTCCAAAGATGATACACAAATGGCCAGCACAAACACAAAAAGAGGTTCCATATCATTAGTCAGAAGGGAAAAGCAAATAAAAACTATAATGAGATGAGAAACCATTTCATACCCACTAGGATGGCCATAACAAAAATAAACCCAGAAAATAAGAAGTGTTTGTGAGGATGTGGAGAAACTGGAACCTTCATACATGGCTGGTGGCACTGTAAAATGGTGCAACTGATATGGAAAATAGTCCAGCAGTTCCTCAATGTGTTCAAACAAAGAATTACAATATGACTCAGCAATACAACTACAAGGTATATACCCAAAGAAACTGAAAACCTGTGTTCAAACAAAAATTTATACATAAATGTTTACACTGGCATGCTTCACAACAGCCTAAAAGTAGACCAACCCAAATGTGCCTCAACTGGTGAATGGATAAACAAAATGTGGTACACCGATACCATTAAATATTATTCTCTCATAAAAAGGAATGAAGTACTAATATATGCCTCAACAGACACCTTAAAAACACTGAAAAAATGAAAGAAACCTGTCACAAAAATAACACATTTTATATGATTCAGTTTATCTGAAATGTCCAAAATAGGCAAATCTATAGACGGAAAGTAAATCAGTGGTTGCACAGAACTGGGAGGAATAGGGCATGGAGGGTGACAGCGAAAGGATGCAGGGTTCCTTTTTGAGGTGATGAAAATGTTCTAAAATTGACTGTGGTGGTGGTTCCACACATCTGCGAACCTACTTAAAAACAACTTGATTATATATTTTGATGGGTGACTCATGTGGCGTATAAATTATATTTCAATAACACTGTTATAAAAGATATTTGATTAACCCAAACAAACGCAGAAAAAGAGGAAAATGCAGTGAAGAATAGATATGACTAACAAAATAATAGCAAGAAGAGAGACTCGGATCTAACCACATCAATAATCACATTATATGTATCTAATGTAAACATCCCAGTCAAAAGGCAGAGATTGTCAGACTGGATTTAAAAAGCACAATCATATGCTGTCTACACATGCGTGTATGCTAAGTCGCTTCAGTCATGCCTGACTCTTTGTGACCCTATGGACTGTAGCCTGCCAGGCTCCTCTGGCCATGGGATTCTCCAGGCAAGAATACTGGAATGCATTGCCATGCCCTCCTCTAGGGGATCTTTCTGACGCAGGGATCGAACTCATGGCTCATAAATCTACACTGGCAGGCAGGTTCTTTACCACTAGCACCACCTGGGAAGCCCCTACAAGAATCTATAATGAAGGGGGCATCCTTTAAATATAAAGACAGGAATGGGTTAAGGGGAAAAATGATGGAAAAGATACACTATGCTAACACTAGTCAAAATAAAGCCAGAGCAGTTAAATCAATATCAAACAAAGTATATTTCAGAGCAAAGAACATTACCAGAGATTAGGTAATGATGAAGGGGTCAATTCTTCACAATAGTCTCAAATTTTAACAGAGTAAAATTTAAAATGCATAAAGCCAAAAATGATAGAACAGCAAGAAAGAATAATAAATCTACAATTAGAGTTGCAGATTTCAATACCTCCTCTCAGTAACTGATAAAACAAGCAGAACTTGCATCAGCAAGGATACAGAAGATTTAAACAAGACTGTGTTCAACTGCATTTGCGTTTACAGAGAACTCCACCCAACACCAGCAAATACACAACCTTCTCAAGTGCACACAGAACATTTGCCGAGATAGGCCTTATCCTGGACTGTAAAGTAAATCTTACTAAACTTAAGAGATTCACATCAAAAAAATATGTTCTCTTAAGTCAGAGGAATTAAAATAAGAAATAAATAATATAAAGATATCTGGAAAATCTCTCAAATATTTGGAAACTAAATACTCTACTTCAAATAATCCATATATCAAATAAAAAAATCAAAGGAAGCAGTTAGAAGGTATTTTGCAGCTGAATGAAAATTAAAGCACAATATATCAGAATTTGTGGGATGTTAATGTGATACTTAGGGGGCAGTTTATATCACCAAATGCCAATTTTAGAAAATGAGAAAGGTCTCAAACCAGTGACCTCAGCTTTCACCTTAAGAATTCCAAGAAGAATAAATTAAACCCAAAGTAAGCAAAAAAAAAGCAAATAATGCAATTCAGAGTGGAAAAAGAAAAACAATATAAACGATCAATGAAACCAAAAGCTGATTCTTCAAGAAGATTGGTTTTTTAATGGGAAAAAAAAAAATCTAATGTCACAAGAAAAGAATTTTAAGAATTAGAGGGGGAGCTTCCTGGTGGCTCAGAGGTTAAAGCGTGTGCCTGCGTCTGCCTGCAACGCAGGAGACCTGGGTTCAATTCCTGGGTCAGGAAGACCCCCTGGAGAAGGAAATGGTAACCCACTCCAGTATTCTTGCCTGGAGAATCCCATGGACAGAGGAGCCTGGTAGTCTGCAGTCCACCAGGTCGCAAAGAGTCGGACACGACTGAGCAACTTCACTTTCGCTTTCACTTTCCCTGGTGGTCCAGGGCTTCTGGTGGCTCAGATGGTAAAGAATCCACCAGCAATGCAGGAGGCCTGGGTTCAATCCCTGGGTTTATGAAGATCCCCTGGAGAAGGGAATGGCTACCCACCCCAGTATTCTTGCCTGGAGAACTCCATGGACAGAGGAACCCAGTGGGCTACAGTCCACGAGGTTGAAAAGAGCTGGAGGCAACTGAGCAACTTCACTTTTTTTTCCCTGATGGTTCAGTGGTTAAGAATCCACCTAGAAATGCAGGGGACACCGGTTTGATCCCTGGTCTGGGAAGATTCCACATGCCGAGAGGCAACTAAGCCATGGGCCACAGCTATTGAGCCCATGCTCTAGGGCCCATAGACCACAGTTACTAAAGCCCATGTGCTCTAGAGCCTATACTCCACAAGTGAAGCCTCTGCAGTGAGAAGCCAGCGCACCGCAAAGAGCAACCCCTGCTGGTCACAATCAGAGAAAGTCCACGCACAGCAACGAAGACCCAGTACAGCCAAAAAAAAAAGAATTAGAAATGATCAATAATGACCAATCACACCAGGAATAAAAACACTTAAGAGCTTTCTGTTAGGCTAAATAAGTAAGGAATGAGCAGGGATTCAATGTTATGTGGCGGCATGGATGGGAAGGGAGTATGGAGGAGAAAGGATACATGTATGTGTATGGCTGAGTCCCTTCACTCTTCACCTGAAAGTACCTCAACATTGTTAATCTGCTATACCCCAATAAAACATAAAAAGTAAAAAAAAAAAAAAGAATGAGCAGAGGTTGTACACAAATCCTTACTGAAGCACAAGAAAGCCAGGCCTACTGGGTCCTTAATAAGTGGTACACTCCCATATTACTTAGCATACTTTTCACCAAGATTTGAACAACAGGAAACTATTTAAGTACATAAGTTGATAAGAATAATAAACTAAAGACGGTTACTGACCTCCTCGGGGAGAAGGAGAGTCATGCCCTCCAATGACCACGAGGATGCCGGAACCCTCCAGTTTCTTTTTCCATTTTTCAATGATAGTCATGGACTTGTCCTGAAAGTACAAGGAGGTTGGCAGGTCAGGAAACTTTCCTCCAAATGGTCAGAGGTGACTTACACTAAGGCTATATGACCAACAGGAAGTTTGTAAATACCTTACTGGCATCATTAAAAATGGAGAGCTCCATGGAGCCTTCAAAGTCCTGCTGCAAAACCGACCCCAAGCATTCGTCCAACCACGGTTCAGCGTCATGGACCGGGAGGATAACAGACTGGAATTCAAAACAAATGAATTGAGAAACAAGTGTGGAAACTGAATTCTCTTTCCAAGACTCTAATTTACTTCCCCATTACCATCTGCACAATGCTCATTTTCCAAGCTGAAGACATGACTCACAGAACAACCCAGAATAAGGATTCCAGGGAGAGTACAACCTGACAAACAAAAGGTGCCTACGCCTCAAGATTTGTTGTCTTAGATTTCCCTGAATTGCTCTTTCTGATTGCTTTTAAAAAGGAAACAAAATCTGAAAGGTATCAAAAATGTTCCCAATTCAATGGTAAATTCATGTGGTTCCCAATCAGTGGTCAGAAACATCATCATTTTGGTTGAAACAAGCATCTGTATATCTTCGAACCCACTCATGAAATAAGCATTTTCAGTAAACCATTATGTTAGAGGAACTGCAACAAAGAAACCCTTTTAAGTACCCCCTACACTTCAGTATTCTTGCCTGGAGAATTCCAAGGACAGAGGAGCCTGGAGGGCTACAGTCCCTGGGGTCCCAAAGAGTCAGACACCACTGAGTAACTAATACACACATACTTTCTTTAACAAAGTATGGGGACAGGGTTGGGAAAAAAGGAGGTAACCTCCCTCCAGCTCTCTCTTCCTTTGCTCTATTCAGTTTAGGACAGTTTGGCACTGTCCTCTTCTCACAGGGCCCACATAAAACAAACATTTCTGAAGTGTATAAAGTAAAAACAGTGAAACCTGAGTGCCAACAAAACGACTGATTACAGGATTTATTCTTCTGTATACTGTCACATTAAGCAATACAGACTTTGGGTATGAAAACAGAAGTTACAGTCAGTCCCCACTCTTGAGTTTATACCTTAAAGAAGAGTGGACATATTTCTAAACAAGAAAACAGAAACATAGCTCATCCAAGTGAGTGTGTACATATGCATGTATGCGTACACATGTGCAAATACATCTGTACAAAACACAGATAGGATTTTTAAATGCTAAATCTGAATATGGTTATGAAAAGCTCACCGATATAAGTACTGAAAATACAGTTCTGTCAAGGCAAGTTCTTTACTCTGAAGACCTAATTCAACAGTACTATCCCTTCCTAGGTTTATGTTATCCACAAAAGTAGCTCCCTAACTTACTTACATATTTACTTTGGAATTATTTTTTTAAAGGAAAAAAGGAGAGGATATTTTTACTGTTCTCAAGATCTACAAAACACAATGTGAATTTCTGCCAGAGATGAGCCTAGATTACTCTGTCCGCACGCCTGCTGGTGCTTAAACGTTTATTTGGGCGGAGATCCTCACAGGCTGCCCAAGAGGAGGTGGTGGTAGTGTGTGAAACGGAGACCCCGAAAGACGGAGGGGAGGNTCTACAAAACACAATGTGAATTTCTGCCAGAGATGAGCCTAGATTACTCTGTCCGCACGCCTGCTGGTGCTTAAACGTTTATTTGGGCGGAGATCCTCACAGGCTGCCCAAGAGGAGGTGGTGGTAGTGTGTGAAACGGAGACCCCGAAAGACGGAGGGGAGGAGGATGGAGGGATGGAGCAGGGCGGAGAAGAGGAGGATGGACGGAACAGGGCTGGAGGTGANCAACCCTGGGATTTCTTTGGAAGGAATGATGCTAAAGCTGAAACTCCAGTCAGTACTTTGGCCACCTCATGAGAAGAGTTGACTCATTGGAGAAGACTCTGATGCTGGGAGGGATTGGGGGCAGGAGGAGACAGGGACGACCAAGGATGAGATGGCTGGATGGCATCACGGACAAGATGGACATGAGTCTGGATGAACTCTGGGAGATGGTGAACCGGGAGGCCTGGCGTGCTGCGATTCCTGGGGTCGCAGAGTCGGACACGACTGAGCGACTGAACTGAACTGAAGCAAACCCTGCTCTTCAAAAGGGTCCTCTGAACCACAGGTCCATTCTTGAATTCTTTACCCTCCAAACATTATAATCAACTTACAGATTCACTAAGTTAAACCTACTTTTCTCACAACATTGTAAATCAACTCTACTTCAATTTAAAAACTGAGTAAATAAAAAATAAACAAATCCACTATCCTCTTTACTTTTCCTTTTAAACATTTTCTCATACAGTATTCCTTTAAAGTTGTTAGCACTCTATCAAGAACCAAAACAAATGACAAAAAATAAAAAATCCTTCTGCTCTTATTATTAATTAGTGGTTATAAAAATATCACAAAAGAGACTTCAGCTAAGGAATGGGCGGCAAGATCAGAAAGGATCTGAAGAAACAAAGGTTCTGTTTGCAAGCAAATATTCTCAGTAAAAGAAAAAGAGAAGGAGGTAAAAACACCATAATTTTGCTTTTAAATAGACTGCTTTAAAAAGGGTTCCCCCGAGGCATGAAATGCTTGCTTTTTTTAAGAAAAATGATTCATTTTATCAGAATGAACACGAGCTGGTAAACCTTATTCCTTTTATTTTAGCTCTTGTAACAGGCAATCAAGGCACTGACCATCCCCTTTTTCTCCCTCGGGGGAAGACTCCCTGTACTGTAACAGTAATCTACTACATAAAAGGAACCACAAACAGGAAAGAGAATAGAAGGAGAGGACAGGAAATTCTCATCACAGCTGAACAAACCTCTATCATTTTAACGTAATAGGGATGGCATTTATGGACTTGTCTGAACTGATGGAAATTTCCAATAGAGGGGGAAATGCATCATCAAAATTAAAAACAAACATCCAACTATTAGAAATAAGATGGTTAGGTTAAATCTAACATTTTTACACCTCTACTTCATCTTCCATGTGGTAGACAAAGACAGAATGAATTTGAATCCTGTAAATGACCTATGACAACAGTAACAAACACTTTCTTTTTTGACCTATCCTCTAAATAAGAAAAAGAAACTATCCTCTGTTATGGACGGAGAATTTATTGGAAAAGCAAAGCAACTAGAGCAAAAAGTTTAAAATGATCTATTACTGTGTATGTCCAAGAAAGAGAAGTAAAACACATTTGACCTGATAGAGAAGTTAAAGGCAATGAGGGTTCACGTCCCCATTCCTATAAAATAATTCATTCTCCTTATCTGTGAGCCTTCAAGGATCTAATACAGCTACTCCCTACCTTTGGTCAGATGAAAGATAAATCACTTTATTTCCAAAAGACCTCGCCATTTCAAGCTCTCCATCCTCAGAGCTGGCAGAGCTGAAGCATCATCTCTTTCTGTCCTTTTGAAAGGAGTTTCACCTCTTTTTCAAAAGCTGTGACTAGAAAGCCATTTTCTCTCTCTCCAAGTACACAGTTTAACTCTGTCCTCTGCTTTGTCTACCCTAAACAACGAGAACGACGACAACGCCTCAGGAGTGCTCCTTCGGCCCCTTAGAAACAAACCATCCACCTCTCAGGCTTCTGCACAGCTGCTTCTGTCTCTCTCTAAGAGACACTCCACCCTGGAGGTTTCCACAGCAGGGTAACAAAAAGTGGAGCCTAAAAGCGGCTATATGCTGTCTGACCTCCAAAACAGACACAGCACTTCGGGTAAACCAGAGACTCTTGCAAAGAAAAACTTTTTTACAATTAAAAAAATAAATTGGGAAAACGAAACAAAACGTATTTGCACATCCCTCACTGTGCACCCCTCCCAGTTTGTCTCAAACTAGTTTTTTTTCTTTTTCCCAACTCATAATAAAGCAGGTTAGTACCAACTATGCTACAAGGGAACCTAACAGGCTGTGTTCATAAAGCATTTAACAGATTGGCCTTCCACTTTCTATTGCCTCCCTCTTGGGTGAGGAGCTACATACCATTTGTAAAAAAAAGCCTGAAAGTATGGCATTTTTCCTACACAAGTCTGTCTGATGGCTAATGTGTCACATCACAGAACAAACTGGTATTTCTGCACAGGATCTGCTAAGCCGATAAAGAAAATACGTCTGTGCCGATCGCTTTTAAAAACAACATGCTTCGCCTTGACAAAGAAGTCAGTCATTCCATTAATAACGGTAAAATCTAAAATCCAGTGATACTGCTGGTGATACAGCAACCTCGACACAGTACTCACAATTTACAGTTTTTATAAACGAACTCAATCACATACGTGATGCTTGCAAGAGCCCGTTGAAACACATTACATCTTCCGAAGGTTCCGAAAGGTTAAGTGGGACCTGCCCAAGGTTATCTATCAGCTTTAACCAGCGATGGACGTGGATTCGAACCAGTCGGACGCTAAGCTCCTAGCTCTTTTCCCTAGACCCCTCCCAGCTTTAAACGACCCCCATCCTCTACCCAGAGCCTATTACTCCGGGCGACCGGCTCTTCCCCGCTTGGACCAGAGTTGTCTTCTTCATCTCCGGCAGGGCTTTCATCCTCCACTACCTTCCCCCTCCCCACCCNTCACTTTTAAAGTGACTGTGGCTGCAGTCACCATCTACAGTGATTTTGGAGCCCAAGAAAATAAAGTCTATCACTGCTTCCATTGTTTCCCCATCTATTTGCCATGAAGTGGGGACTGGATGCCATGATCTTTGTTTTTTGAATGTTGAGTTTTAAGCCAGCTTTTTCACTCTCCTCTTTCACCTTCATCAAGAGGCTCTTTAGTTCTTCTTTGCTTTCTGCCATAAGGGTGGTGTCATCTGCATATCTGAGGTTATTGATATTTCTTCCAGCAATTTTGATTCCAGCTTGTGCTTCATTCAGCCCAGCATTTCACATGATACACTCTGCATATAAGTTAAATAGGTTAAATAAGCAGGGTGACAATATACAGCCTTGACGTACTCCTTTCCCAATTTGGAACACGTTGTTCCATGTCCGGTTCTGTTGATTCTTGACCTACATACAGGTTTCGCAGGAGGCAGGTAAGGTAGTGTGGTATTCCCATTTCTTTAAGAATTTTCCACAGTTTATTGTGATCCACACAGTCAAAGGCTTTAGCGTAGTCAATAAAGTAGATGTTTTTCGTTTACTAGGTGGAGGCTATTATAGTGGGTTCACCTGGCCTTTCCCATCAGAAAAAGCCCTTACTCCACAAGTTGGGGCAGGAACGTGGGATTCTGCTGGTTGCTGATGCCTATTCCAGTCAAGCCTGGAACTAGGGAAATAAACACAGGATGGTTTTCAGGACGCACTGGACTCACTGTGAGGTGGACCTGAGTGAAGACTCCATTGACCACGTGACCCCCACCAGCCCCAATCTGACTGTGATGTTTCAGGTCTTGGAATCAGGGCCAGTCCAGGGTCAGCAGCATGCAGTCATTACCCCAAAAGTTACATTTTCTAAAGGCACAGTCACCCTGGTGAAAGGTCACAAATCCCTCAGAGAGTATGAGGAGAAAGAGTAACATATGAATTGCTGGCACTCTGCCGGGCTTCTTCCTTAAGTGGACCTGGCCTCCCCTTCATTCGGGGGCTTCTGAGGTCTGTAAACTGGCTCTTGTCTGGGAAGTGATGGAAAGCCGTGAGTCTGCTTTTATGAATCGGGTTAGACTTTTGTTTACTTGACCTAGAACTTCTCTGCTTACACAGATGAAGTAAGAATCCAACAGGCTTCCCATCCGTCTCACTCCCGGGAAGCCCAAGGCCACGGTCTGTGCCAGGTGGCCTGCTTCCTTGCTGTCCATCACGGTGACCACATCCCTCTCGCCCTGGGGCCGCCCACCCCGGGAGCCAGTCACTCCCACAGCACTCGGTTTTCCAGACTGAGTGGCTGTGGCTCCCACTGTAAGTTCTGACCCACAGAGAAGTGCCTGGAGCCCTTAAGGGGTGCCAGGGCTCCCCTCTCAGGTTCATTCCTCCCGCTGTGGGAAGAGCTGTCTCTAGACCCTCCCACGTGGGTGAGCAGGTCTCAGATGACAGGCCATCTCCCTTAGCCTCTGAGCCCCTCCTGCAGGAAACAGGCAAGTCCTGCATTTCCAATTCATTCACAGCCAAACAGCCCACTAGAGCCCTTCCTGCCCCGGCACCACGACCTCCGCTGCAGTCTCCACCCAGTGGGGCCCGTGTCCGACACCTTGATCTTCCCTCCACTGCATCCCGTCCCCTCCTCTGTCCCGTCACACGGGCCCAGGGCTGCAGCTCCCATAAATCAGAAGACTCAAGCCCCGCCCTGGGAGCACAGCCCTCCTCCTCGTGGGTCTCACCTCTCATCCACCTTCGGTAGCCTCGGGGAGGCCGACACTGGTCACCCAGGCAGTGTGGGGTTGACCTCTTCAGAAGTAGGGGGAGAGGCTGACATCACTGGGGGCGGGGGCGCTGCTCTGGGAGGAGGCCCACTTGCGGGGCTGGGCGCTGAGTGCCCCACCCACATCTTCTGTTTAACTTGGGACAAACTATCAGCCCGGCCCACCTCCCAGCTCCTGTCCTGTGTTTTCTTGAATAGGTTTCCTCTGCCTTCTCTAAGGACTGGACACATCCCACTATGACTTCAGAGGCCAGAAGAACAAGTCTGTAATGAAAACAGCTCACTGCCTGGTGAGCTCTAGGTCCAGTTTTTGGGGGAGCACACCCGTGACCCAACTGGACACTCCTCACGCCACCGGCCCTGCCCCCACATTCTTTCTGCCCCAGGTCCCAGCACCTGTCCCTCCCCTCCCCCACCCCTTCCTGCATCATCCTTCTGACACTGTCTGCCTGTCTCCTGGTCTGCCCAGC
>SJYV01026835.1:244550-265939 GCA_006410875.1 Neotragus pygmaeus | reverse complement strand
AGCTCAACTGGAATTCCATCACCTCCACTCCCTTTGGTTTAAAAGCTGCTCCCTGGAGTGCATTCTTTATTGTCTGTGCATGGCATTCCAGCCTGCTTCCTGTCACTTGAATCTGCTCCCTGGTCTCCAGTCCACTCAATTCCCACTTAATGGGAATCTCCCATCAAATGAGCTTCCTGACCCTCATTTGGTCATCTGGAACCTGTGTTGGTGCCAACGTCTTGCTGGTGTTTCCTTGTTTATTTTTTGGAAGATCCGTCCCTTCCGTGTTTCCCACCTCCACTGCACCTGTCACCATCCCAGCTCAGGGAGAGACCCCAAGGACTTGGGCTCAGAGGCCAGTGGAGTGTTGGCTTGTTGAGAGGGCCCAGGAGCCAGGAGCTCCCACATGCACCAGAGTGCTCAGAGCCGGACGGGTGGGACCACATGGCCACACCCCCCCTCCCTGGAGATGGGCCCTCAGCTGCATGGTGGCCACAGCGCCCACCTGTCTATGGGCAAGGGGTGCTGCCATGCCCTGCCAAGTAGCTTCAGTCGTTGTCCAACTTTTTGCAACCCTATGGACTGTAGCCTGCCAGGCTCCTCTGTCCATGGGATTCTCCAGGCAAGATTACTGAAGTGGATTGCTGTGCCCTCCTCCAGGGGATCTTTCTGACCTGGGGATCAAACCCATGTCTACTGCGACTCCTGCATTGTAGGCGGATTCTTTACCGCGGTGCTCAGGTGCATCTCCCGACTGACGTGTCTCTCTCTCCCCCTCTGCAGCGGGCTGACGCACGAGGCCCACAGGAAGGAGGTGGAGCAAGTTTACCTGCGCTGCTCGGCAGGCACCGTCGAGTGGATGTACCCGACCGGGGCGCTCATCGTGAACCTGCGGCCCAACACCTTCTCGCCCTCCCGGAACCTGACTCTGTGCATCAAGCCCCTCAGGGGCTCCTCGGGGGCCAATATTTATTTGGAAAAGACTGGAGAACTGAAACTACTGGTGCGAGATGGGGACCTCGGGCCCGGCCAGGTGCCGTGCTTCGGCTTCGAGCAGGGGGGCCTGTTTGTGGAGGCGACGCCACAGCAAGACATCAGCAGGAGGACCACGGGATTCCAGTATGAGCTGACCAGCAGGCGCGCGGGGCCGGACCTGCACGCCCTGTCGGGTGAGTATGGCACGCAGGGTGCGGGGGTGGCCTCGGGGGGGGTCCTCTCCTGTTTGCTGGGCCTGCCCCCCATCCATCGTCTCCTGCCCTGACCTCCCATGGGAAAGAATCTCCAGGCAAGAACACGCTACCCGAGTCTGGGCTTCAGACCTGGCGGGTCTGCCCGAGGGCGGCTGAGGCTGCCCCTGGCGTGCTGTGGGCAGTTTGGACTTAGGACGATGGCCGTGGGTCAGAACAGAGCCGCGACACGGTCCTGGGAGCCGCGACACGGTCCTGGCCCCTAGCACATTCTTATTCCCTGGACCAGCTGTGACTGCAATTTGAAATGGGTGTTTTTACCGTCCAAACTCCTCCAAAGTTTCTCCTGACACACGAGTCGGTCAGGTGCTCTGGATGTCAACTGCAGACCCTGAAACATTTGAGTTCTGGGTGGGAGTTGAGGCTGATTCCTGTTCCCGAGCTGAGGTGTCCTGAATCATGAGCCGGTCCTGGGTTCCCGAGCCGATTTATGTGTGGGTGTCAGTGAGGACTCACCCCTGTGGAGTGAGGGCACCAGTGCCGTGCCAGGCAGGGCGGCTGAGTGGCTGTGACGATCTGGGGACTCTGGACGAGGTCCCCAGGGGAGTCTCTGGGTGGCTGAGGGCTGGTGTGTTGACTTCAGATTTTCCTTCCTTCTCTTTGAGGCCAGCAGACAGCTCTGCTGAACCCTGTGGGGAGAGCAGTGTTGGTCTCTGGGAAGTTCTGTGGGCAGAAAGGAGTGTGTGGCCCCAAGAGCTCCCACACAGGGTAAACTCAGGGTCCTCATCATTTCACAGGGACAACCAAGCCCAGGGGGCTGTAGCCCCGAGGCACAGATGGCTTTGCGGGGTCCGAGTGTGAGGGGTGGGGGCTGGCAGCACCTGGGTGCGCCATCTGCACCATCTTCCTCAGTTCCAAAACTAATTGGTAGCAAGATGCCTCCCAAGGGGAAGGTGGGAGCTCGGATAATCTTGGGGGCAGGTTCCAGACAGCTGTTCTTCAGTGACTGGCTGAGATGATGGGCCCCAGGGAGGTGCTTTGGCATCAAGTGATGGAGGTGAGGCAGGGGTGCTGCTCACTCCCCATAGTGCATGGGGCAGCCCCAACATGGAGAATGAGCTGGCCCCAAGTGTTGGCATGGTCCCTCCACCGTGGAAGATGGCCCAGCCCCACGCGTCAGCAGTGCTGAGGCTGAAGCACCTGGTGTGAGGGGTGGATCAGCCCAAGAATAGTATAATCTCCACATTTTAGTGAATAAAATCTTCCACTAGGAAAACTCAGACCTCCTAGGATTTGAAATGTAGACTTTTCTCCTGAGTGTGAATCTACAGTATGTTGTCCTGTTGTTCGACTCTGATGATTTTCTAAAACCTTAACTATCTCTCAACGTAAACTGGTCTGTTATAGAGTTTCAGCATATGACTGCCCAGGTAGGACCCCTCCCCGCAGGGCCTGACTGGGTAGGACCCTGTCAGGAATGCTGAAAGTGGCTATAAAACCCCAGGACTTGAATAAAACTTTAACCACAACAGCCTTTATCTTGATCACCAGCAAGTGATCACCGGGGAGCCACTGGAAATAAACTCACCATAAAAACAAAATCCGGAAAAACCCAGTCACCAAATTTGATGTGTCTGACCACGGCGATGGTGGGCCGAGGGGGCAGATATTAGGAACTCGCTAGCAGTCCTTTTACTGATTAAAATGTTGAAGGGTTGAGACCACTGGGCTACTGGTCCCTTGTTCTCTCCGGCTGGAACTTTGTTCTACTTTGCTGTGCGGCTCCAACCAGATTCTCAGAGGCCATGGTGTAAAGGTCTCTCTGTGATGCCACCTGGGTGATCTGGTCAGCACAGACTGGAGTCTCTGGTGGAAAATCCACAATGTGGTCGCAACCTGGGGTGACTCAGCCTGTGACTCGGCCCTGGGAACCCGAGACTTTCTCTCCCCTTCTCTGGGGCTGGGGACCATGTCTCCAGGCTAGGGCAGTAAGTGGATGTGGGAGAGCCCCGTGGGGTCCCAGAGAGGAGGCCCCATGTGATGGGGTGGGTCGTCTGGTCACTAACCAGGGCCCTCCACTGGTTGCATGGCTGTGGCTGGACACTGGGCTGCTGGGGTGCCCTTGTTACCCACAGCCATATGCCTGCCTGGCCCTGGAGTGTCACTTTAAATCTGGGGCCTGCAGCGATCCCAGGGACCCTGGGGGTGATGGGGCGTGAGTGTCCATTTATCTGCCCAGTGGCTGGGGCGCTGGCCTGGGGCAGACTGTCAGAACTTGAGATGGGGACTCAAGATGCTGCCAGGGTCTGGCAGCTATGGGCCCAGCACCTCTCTGTCCTGAAGGAGGCGAGGGTAGCAGGGATCCGGGAAGGCTGGTCCGTCCCTTCTCCCCAGGGATGCGTCCCTAAGCTTTTAATGCCAGAGGAATGGGTACGTAATGTGGAATGCTGGTCCCAGCCATCTGGCAGCAGTAACCTCCCCCGGGACCGGGCGGGCTCTCAGAGGGCAGTGCCCTCTTGCCTGGCCCTAGTTCCATCTGGGAGACCCCGGTGAAGCCAGATCCATGGTGCGGGGCTGTGGAGGTGAGCACACATCCTGGGGCCGAGCAGCCCAGGAAGCAACCTGCTGGGGAGGTGGACAAAGCCTTCTCCCTCACCGATGAGTCACGAGTTCCAGTTGGTGCTGGCAGGAGAGCAGAGGCCTTGTAGGCCGGGATCCCAGAGGAGGGGAGGTGTGCGTGAGCCTCACCGGCCACAGCTCTGGGTGGTTCCGCCGGGCTTGTTGACGGTGAGCATGTCAGCCTCGTGTTCATCATGTTGCACAATCGGCTGCCTCGTATGAACTGAGATGTGCCGACAGCCAGAGGAGAGGCCAGAACAGAGGGGCAGGTGGAGACAGCGGGGCAGGCGGGCGGCAGTGGTCCTTCAGCCCTGGGGGACTCAGGATTGGGCTGCCACGTGGCCGGAGCAGGGGGACCTGCCCCCTCCCCTCCCCCTCCCACGAGGGCCTCGCCAGGCACCTGAGGAACCCAGCACTCCCTCCTCTGGTGCTGGAAAAGTCTGGCAGGGTGTAAAAGGCAGGCGAGCAGCCAGATGCAACTCACTAGTGGAAGAAGCTCCAGGCCATGCCTGGACTGTGTGCTGAGGCCTCCCTGTGGCCCCGGCCGACCATCTTCCGCAGGGTCCCAATACACTCGGGTAAACAGGCACTGTCAGCGCCCTCGTGGCCCAGTGGCCTGGGGGACCCACTGGGGTGGCCAGCAAGGGAGGGCGGGGGTGTTACTTGGTCTGGTTCTAAGGGACAGAGGTAGACCCCATCTTTGGGGTTCTTCTGGGACCCTTGATTCCAGCCTGTTCTTTTAATGCTTAGGGAGCTGAGAAGCAGGGGAGGGCTGTGTGTGATGCCCACCTGGAGCTGGCCCCCTGTGTGCAGGTGAAGGGGGACGGCAGTGGTGTTTCAGACCCACAGCTGGAGGGTGGGGAGGGGCAGGAGCACTCACCCTTGTGCCGGCCGTGAAGGCTCAGATGCACCCATCACTGCTTGTGGGTGCCAGGTGGGGTGAGGCAGCCTGGGTCCCACAGTTTCTGATGGGCTTCACCTCCCTGTCCCCTTTGAAACCGCTCTGTTGATGAGTCAGAGGCAAATGACCCCTTTGGGGGGGGGTCCCTGCTGAGATTCCCCCGCTTCAGGCACCTTAGAATATAGGAGTGGCCTTGAGGGGCCGTGGGAGATAAACAACAGCGTGCAGAAATGAGAAGAAACTTGGTTATTTCCTGGAAACAGAACTTAATTTTTCCCCTGAAAATTTAGTTTCTTGCACCAGTTCTTCTCCAGCTCCCCAAGTCATTATTAAGATTACTTTTCATCTTATCCAGCTCCGGGCTCTTGGGGTGGAAGGTGTGACTCCTTGCCCACCAGGAAAAGGAAGGGAGGAGAGCAGGTATGGAGGAGACGGCTGGTGAGCGGGGGAGTTCCTTGTGCTTGTGGGGCCTCTACAGGGGTGGCCAGCTTGAGTTAGACCCCTCAGGGTCCTGTGGGATGATGTTACCTTGCAGCCTGGAGTTGGGGTGAGCGCGGGGTTGTCATGCCAATCAGAGGAGGCTCTTGGCTTAGGGAACACTGGCCACATTGCCACCAGCACTTTCCTCCCTGTTAAAATGCTGCGTTTCCCCACCTGGTGAGGCTGTGCTGGAGACCCCAGAGGGTGTCTCACGCAAGATCTCCATCCCAGTCATCCTTACCTGGGCCGTCCCACCTGCTAAACCAGCATCCCACCATCTGCAAACATCTCCTTGGGCATCGGGCTGCCCAGAGCCTGACAGTAGGGTGCTACCCTTCCCATCTGTACCTGCCATTCTCACCTGCATCCCTGCCACCCCCAGGCTGGTCTCCTCGACCCTGTTTTTTTCCCCACTTCATTCAGTTCATTTTTTACACATTCCAGAGTAATCTGCTCCATGTCCACACTCTCCTGCCCCTCCCCTTTTCCGAGAACCACAGGCCAGAATTCCACCCAGCCCCTGGGTCACCCCCTCCCCACCTTCCCCGCAAGGAAACGAGATTCGATGTGTCAGGAACCAGCGCATTCCACTCTGCCTTTACAAGCCTGACTCCGATTAATAATTGTTTCCAGACTGCTGCTGTTAGCATCTGCAGCCTGGATTCTTCACGAAGGTGCCTACACTTCTTAAAGCTCAGGGTCATAGAGAGTCGCAGGGGGTACGGGATTTGTTAGCTCCAGCTGTCAGTGTGGCGCCAGCTCATTGAGGCTTCGACAGGAGGGTCTGCAGGCTGCTGCCCACCTGCCCCTGGGGCCACCAGGTCCTTGGACATCCTCCATGGGACTGGGCTTGAGTCAGGGCCTGGGATAAGCTTGTGCCACCTTTCTCCCCAGCAGTCAACCAAGGTCCTGGGGCCCGTGACCCATAGAAGGTGAGGCTCCAGGGCTTGGCAATTACATATACCTACGCCTGCTGTCCAACCAGGGTGCGTGGCCTGGGCCCATCTCAGCTTCTGGAGAGCTTATGCGGACCTCATCTCTCATCCCCCTGCCCTTGGAGTTTGCAAGGGCCTGGCCCCGGGGTCCCAGATGGGGGCCTCTGCCCCTTGGGGGCACCACCAGGATGGAAAGTCTCTCCACTGCCATGAGCTGTCTCTCGTAAGATACAAGTCCCCCCAATGCACGTGAGGCCATGCAGCCCACTTTCCTCACTATAGTGACCTCCTTTAGACCCATGGTGGGCAGGAGGCTCCCAGCAGGCTAGAGGTGGGGGACCCCCAGTTGACCACCCTCTTTTTAGGGGAGGCCTCAAGGCTTCCCTGGTGGCTCAGAGGTTAAAGCGTCTGCCTGCAATGCGGGAGACCTGGGTTCGATCCCTGGGTCGGGAAGATCCCCTGGAGAAGGAAATGGCAACCCACTCCAGTATTCTTGCCTGGAGAATCCCATGGAAGGAGGAGCCTGGTGGGCTACAGTCCACAGGGTCGCAAAGAGTCGGAAACGACTGAGCGACTTCACTCACTTTCAAAGCTGGGGGTCCACACTCGTGACAAAGAGCCACAGGTGGGCAGAGGGCACGGGATTTGGAGCTGGGGCGGGAGGCGCTCAGTCCTCTCGGATGCTTCCAACGCGTCCGACAGGCTGTTCTTGTTCTGCAGCTTCTCCTTTTTCCTGATAACTTGGCAGAAGCGCCCGTGAGTCATGCACTCGCCAGATTGGACTGGGATGCGTGCACCCACCCCCGCCGGGGGCAGGACAGGAAGGCCAGCGCTCTGGACACGTCATGTCCATCCTCAGGGGGTCCCAGGATGCTGGAGACTCCAGGGTCATCTCTGGCTCCCCCCACACACACTCTGGGTCCCGGAGGCCCCTCCTGTTCTCCTCCGCGTCTCCCTGTCTCCTCCAGGGCCCCGAGTCACTGCAGCCCCTGGGCAGGTGATGGCTCAGCCCAGTTCACAGCCAGGCAGGCAGACAACTGTAGCTTTGTCCAGGCCCAGTGAGCGTCAAGGCTGGAGACCCTGTGGGGTCTTTAGAATGTGAGAGGGCCAAGGGAAGCTTGTCCTGGTGAGCGTTCATACCTAATGTTTCTGTTGTTAGGGAGTTGGGCCCCTAGAAACAGGTGAGGAAAAGTGCAAAATCAGAGCCAAATGATAAACTCATGTCTCCCCACATCCACTCTTGAGTTAGGAGCACCATGGTCCCCAGGGGTCCCCCGAGTCTCAAGGTTTCTCTTTCCCCCCTCCCCAGCCTTTCTGGAGGGCTCCTGCACATCTGAGTCAGCAGATGGAGGGCAGAGGACTGACCTGGGGCAGAGGCCCACCAAGAGGGACTGGTTTGTTTGGAGGAATTGGCCCCCTCCAACATATAGGGATCTTAGAGGGGATCCTGTGAACTGGCCTTGCTGTGAAAGGTGTCTGGAGGGGTTTGGAGGTGGTCACCTCATCCCATCGGTTAGACAAGGACCCCACCACTGAAGCAAGTGGACACATCTCTCACTCCCACCAATGCATTTAGCAGGGCCACAGCCTCGTGGTGCTTTTAGACAGTGCTTTGACCTCCTGTGGAATGGGGGTGGCAGATGGGACCGTGGGGACAGGCAATGTGAGTGGGAGGCCCTGGCATTTCCAGGCCTGACCACCGAGGCCATCCAAGGTTCTTGGCCAGGCTGGTGTCAGGAATGCGGCTTCAGATGAGCTCAGGTTGGTTTCGGCACCGAAAAGCGACTTAGAGCCCAGTGGTTGCTTGCCAAGTGTGACTGCAGACATGAGCTGAGTGCAGACCAGCATAAAACTCCACTTGCCCTTCATTTTCATGCCATCACAGCAGCCTAGGTGAGCCTGGAGCTCCTAGAGACATCTCCCCACCCACAAGGCGGAGGTCATGGTCCCGCCTGCTGGCTCTCTCTTGGCACCTTGATGGCAGAGGCCCCCGGGCCTAGACAGTTGCTGCTGACAGTAGAGGAGTTATAGGATGTCACGTGGCCTGCNCATGAGCTGAGTGCAGACCAGCATAAAACTCCACTTGCCCTTCATTTTCATGCCATCACAGCAGCCTAGGTGAGCCTGGAGCTCCTAGAGACATCTCCCCACCCACAAGGCGGAGGTCATGGTCCCGCCTGCTGGCTCTCTCTTGGCACCTTGATGGCAGAGGCCCCCGGGCCTAGACAGTTGCTGCTGACAGCAGAGGAGTTATAGGATGTCACGTGGCCTGCGTGCTGAGGGCAGGAGGATCTGTGTTCCTCGAGCTTCCACAGGTCCCATCTGACCCCGCACCTGTCTCTCTTCTCCCTGCAGCCCCATGCCGCCCTTGCAGCCACACAGAGGTTCTCTTGGCCGTCTGCACCAGTGACTTTGGTGAGTATGCTGGAGGGTCCCACCATGTGGGAGAAATAAACTCCCCGGGGGGAAGAGACTCTGCTTAAGACTGGGCTTGGCACCCCCTTCCATCACCAATTGCAGGTCATGGGAAAATGCCTTCCTTTCCACTCATTTAGAGTGACCCCCACGGCACCCCAGCCCAAGGGAAGGGACCTGTGTGCAGGACCGGGCGAGAGTTGGGAATTCCTCTTTAAGGTGGGGATTCCTATTTGAGGGGATATTGAGCATTTTCCTGCTTTGTGCTTGAGCCCAAGTCCTGGCGCCCTGCCCACATCCAGGTCCCTTGCAGGCACAGAAGTGGGAGTTAGAGGCACTGGCGGGGCTAGGGCTGAGGTCAGGGACTCAGCCTCCGCCTCTTTGTGACGTTGGCACAAACGTTCTTGGGTTAAGGGTGGCAACACTCAGTATGAGTTTGCTGGAACCGGCCCAGCGGGACCTGACTCAGCCCACTAGGCTCCCAGGGCAGCTGGGGAGTGGAAGTGCAATCCCCCTTCTTTCTGGCCCCACACAGACGGGATCTGGGGCCAGGCTAGGGGTCCCCAGGCTTGTGCCTGGTGTGTCCTTCTTCCTGTCACCTTCCTCTTCTCCAAGCTTCCCCCTTTCTGTCCGATATTGATGCAGAATCACAGCAGAACTTCGGTATTAATTGCAGTCATTTTTCTTGTTCCAACTTGAAAAGCTGGTGCCCAGTGAGGTTTGTACCTTCTGTTTCCCCCCACTTCTGTGACTGGACCTTGAGAGAAGAGCATCTTTGCCCCCCGACAGTGTGAGTGGCAGAGCAGCCCCTAGGCAGCCTCTTGTGTGTGGATTGCGTTTTTTAATGAGAATTTCTGGAAAGCAGCATTCAGGATCAGTTCCCAGTTTTGCTGCGGGGTGTGGGGTATGCTCTTGGCTTGGTGAGCACCCTGCTGACCCCCCTCTCCTTCCTCTGCAGTCGTCCGAGGCTCCATCCAGAAAGTCACCCACGAGCCAGAGAGGCAAGAGTCGGCCATCCACCTGAACGTGAGCCGGCTCTACCGGCAGAAGAGCAGGGTGTTCCGGCCAGCCCCTGAGGGCGAGGGCGGAGGCTGGTGGGGGCGCGTCTCCACGCTGCTGGAGTGCGGCGTCCGGCCCGGGCACGGCGAGTTTCTCTTCACCGGCCACATGCACTTTGGGGAGGCCTGGCTTGGCTGCGCCCCACGCTTCAAGGATTTCCAAAGGATGTACAGGGACGCTGAGGAGAGGGGGCTGAACCCCTGCGAGATGGGCACGGAGTAAGCGCCAGGTGACCATGGCCACAGCAGTGGACACTCACACTGTGGTGAGTGCCTGGCGCTCCAGCTGGGTAGGCACACGCTGCATGCGGCCCCACGAGGTTCCAGCCAAGGACTCCCTGACAGATTGATCGGCGATGCTGTAACATGCCAACTAAGTTATTATATTTTTTTTAAAAAAGAAATGTCCATAGGAAGCATACTCCCGTGTCGTAAAATGCCTTTGTCTCCCGTTTTGTACTGTTTTCTGGGCATCTGAAGTCACTGTGTTTGGCTGGTGTGTTGGATGAAGTGTGGGGGCTGTAGCCCACCGTGGACGCCTGACACCAGGCTTGGGTACCATTCAAAGTTGTTTCTTATGATGGAAATTTATGGAGCCAGACACCTAATGGTTTTTCATTTTGTTTTTGGATTTTTAAAGGAGGGGCTTTGCCAGTCATCATCATTTTGGGACTGCAGGGTGTTTCCATTCCAGGGAATAAAGACCAGCCTCTGACGGATCAATAGCACGTCTGTCTTCGGCCCTAGTCAGGGGTGTATGGCCCTTAGCTGGGGGTCCAGGTCAGATCTTCTCCTGAGGTCAGTGCCCCCCACCGCCAGCCCTGGCGTGAGGGACCTTTCATACGGGACCCAACTCTAAGTGAGGCTGTTACCTCCATACTTACAACCCCTGCCTTTCTGGTGGACCAACCCCACCCACTTCCTGTTAACCCAGATCCTGCCCTTTGACCTCAGCTTCCCCCAAATGCCTGATCCCAGGGCAAGTGTCTAGATACCAAGGGGCTGTTCTGAGCCCCAGATCCTCAAGGATGAGTCAGTGTCCTACAGCTGCCGAAACATGACCACAACCCAGGAGCTTAAACAACAGATGCTTATTCTCTCACGGTTCTAGAGACCGGAAATTCAAAATCAAGGTGTGGTCAGGGGTGCGCTCCCTGCCACAGCGCCAGGGGAGACCCCTCGTCTCTTCCAGCTTCTGGTGTTGCCAACAGTCCTTGGCCCTTGATCTGGTGGACACATCACAGTCTCTGTTCTGCTGTCCCTTGGCCTTCTTCCCTCTGAGTATCTCTGTCCACGTGGCCCTCCACGTATACGCCCAACAATTGCTGGACCCAGGCGCACCCTGATCCAGTAAGACCTCATCTTGATCATACCTGCAAAGATTTCCAAATGAGTTCACATGCACAGGTTCTGGGTAAGATAAGAATCTCAGGAGATACTCTGTTCATCCTGCTAAGGGCTTCACCTTAACAGGTTTGTCATGTAATCAGACCCGAGGCTGTGATTCTTCCCAAGCAACTGCTGAGACGCCAAGGACCTGGGAGAGGCTGACACCAATCAACAAACACCCAGCCAGCTGCACGGAAAACTCAGGCACACCGTGAGGCGTGGCTGTCTGCCGGCTCAGGCCTGTGGGTCAGCTCAGGTGTGCCCTGGCTCAGGCCTGTGGGCTCCTGCAGGTCGCAACAAGAAGCAGGTGCTCAATATCTGCCCAACAAGAAGCAGAGTGATGACCTGAAGCAGCAGGTCTGGTGACGGGCACAGGTCCCACTGTGGCTAGTCACTGGGATGCGTTCCGCCAGGAGGACACCTGTAATAGCAGCAGACGTGCCTGGCCCAAGGCAGGGGAGGAGCTGACCCGCTCCTGAGTTCACGCGTTGGGTTTTCTGGGCTGGCTGGGCACGCGGATGCTGCAGAACCAGATTGTTGGGCTTTGGGCTGGTGTCCCTCACGTCAGTCAATACAGGGACGCTGGGATCTGCTCCAGGAGGATCTGGGGCCTTGACCCCATGTGCTGATGTCTGGTGGACAGCAGCGTTTCCTCCACGTGAGGCTGAAGCTTTGCAGGAAGTGCCTGGGGGTAGAGGCCTCTTGGCGAGAGTTTGGAGGGAGCATGTTGGACAGGTTGGGGAGAGGGTGGGGTTTGGCGCTGAGAGTGCAGCCCCGCAGGTGGGTGCCTAGTGCCGGCACGTGGGAGGTTTTTCTCTTTGGCCAAGCAGAGCCCTGGCAGTAGTCCAGGACCGCTGGGTGCTGGGGAGGGGCTAGAAATGTCACCATTTCTGAGGGGGTGCAAAGCCCCCACCTCCATCCAACCTGTGCCTTCCTGCTGCCCAGGGGCTGCTGTGGGGTCTGAGGCCCCTGCATGCACCAGCCCACTCTCTTAACACCAGAACTCCTGCCCGCTCAACACTATGGAGCCCTGAGGGGACTAGGCACTCAGAGGCTCTCTGGAGGGTCCTTATGACTGACCAGTGGCCCTTGGCTCTGGGCAACCCCTGTCTCTCTGTGGATGGAGAGGCCGGCAGCCCGCTGTGGCTCCATCCAGAGGTTGAAGGGGAGGCGTGGAAGAGCCCTGAGTTCTGGCCCGGAGTGCCCTGGATCCCACCCCCACCCCTCGTGTCCACTCCCTCCCATCTTGCACACTCTGCACTAGTCGGCCAAAGCCTGGAAACCACCCGAGAAACACCTCCTGGCAGACCCTAAGTGAGATCCCTACTCTCTTGGCCTGTGACACTGGGCATGCTGATGGGAGCCCCAGGTCCCGGGCTGTCCAATAACATCAAGGTCAGGAAACACTTTGAGCCTCTCAGCCACCATGGCATCCGTGGGCAGCAGCTTTCCTGCTTCCTGATGGCACTCCTGTGCTGAGGGTGCTTTCTCCTCCTCTCCATCCTGTGCTTTCCTAGGACATATATGGGTCCCTGGCCCTCTCCTCCTGCTGGTCTGGGCTTCCTGAAGCCTCAGGCTCCTGCACCCCAAAGCAAGGGGACCACCCACCTCTCCCCTGTCCCGACCACCTGAGGAGTCAGGCTGACCCTGCAACCTCCAGCTGGGGGCTGCTCATCCTATGCTCCAGACCTCATTTCCAGCACCATCGGTGCCTGCCCAGAGGAGCTGGGGTGGAATGGACCCCAGGTGTAGGGGCCGTGTGCTCACCAGGGCTTGGCCTTGACCCACACCTGCCTGTAAACCTCCAGACTGCTGCATGTGAGAGTCCCTGGCCTGGTCTCCAGAGGCCAGCTGGCCCCCAGGTGAGGGTCCCTGTGGACATCCCAGGCCAGACTGGATGGCCTGACACATGCGCTGTCGCTCTGAGCCTCCTCTTTGCTGGGCGAGAGTGGAGCTTAGAGACAGACCCATCTGTGGGGCTTCCATTCCAGCTCCAGCACCAGGAGGCTGCCGCGGAGCTGGGGGACTGTCAGTATGTAAACCAACAGAAGCTGAATCACACTGAGGTGACCGCTGGTGCGGAGGGACACAGGGCAGAGCTGGGTCTGGGATGCAGTGTGGGTGGGCAGAGGCAGATGAACTGCCGTTTTATCCATGGTGTCTGAGGTGGGGTTTGAGCCAGGCCTTGAAGGAAGTGGGGAGCTGGTGTGTGGGAGGAGCAAACAGGCCTGGGAGGGAGGAACGGTGGGCGGGGACAGTGATGGAGCACCACGGGACCTTTCCCTTGCTGTCTGTCTCCGGGGCACTGAGGAAACCACTCGGTTTTGGAGGAGGAGCAGGGTCTCCTGGAGACAATTCGTCTCAGCCCCCTGCTGGCTGGGCCATGTTTCCACGAATCTAGTCCATATCCTATCCATCCTCTTCACCCACTGTGGAGGGGATGGCAGACTAGTGGCTCCCAAAGGTGTCCCATTGGAATCCCTGGAGTACTCCACATAATCCCTGTGAATATGTTACCTGACATGGCCAAGGGGAGTTAAAGCCACACATGGAACTAAGATTACTAATCAGATGAGGAGATGATTCTGCTGGGTCTACTGTCATTACGTATGTGTGTGCCAAGTCGCTTCAGTTGTGTCTGACTCTGCGACCCTATAGACTGTAGCCTGCCAGGCTCCTCTGTCCATGGGATTCTCCAGGCAAGAATACTGGAGTGGGTTGCCATGCCCTCCTCCAGGGGATCTTCCCAACTCAGGGATCAAACCTGAGGCTCCTGCAGCTCTTGCACTGCAGGCAGATTCTTTACTGCTGAGCCACCGGGGAAGCCTATTGTCATCACAGGGGTCCTTAAAAGAACCCTTCTAAGGAAGAGAGTGAGAAAAGCGAGANCCTGTCTCTTATACACATCTAGATGTGTATAAGAGACAGCAGTCTCACTGGGGCAGCTGCAGGCACAGCTGGGGGTGGGGCGGGTCTGGACTCACTGGTTCCTCGCTGGTCCATAGGAGTCCTGTCATGGCTTCAGATGGCTTTGCCCTTGGAATGGGCCCACTTTGAGATGGGAGTAAGTACAGTAAGTAGGAAGCCCAGCCTGGGATTTTCCCCATCAAACACTGCGTCCTGCTGCCTTGAATGGATGGATGGCATTCTCTCACCCTCCAAGATGACCCTCAATGTGCTCCAAAGTGTTGCCAAGGCACTTCCAAGACAAGGCCCCTCCCGGAGGTCCCACTGTCCTTTGCCCTCCCCACAGCATTAGGGGAAGAAGGGCAGAGTGGGACGGTACCTCCCTGCCCTGAGAGGGCTCCCTGGTCCCTTGTGCTCAGCACCCAGGAGGCTAGTGGAGGACTCTCACTGCAGGATCTGTCCCCAGCTCCTAGAGGCCGAGGAAGCCCACACCCCGGCCTGCACGGCCCTCGGTGACTTTGAGCGTGACACGGGTATGTGGGCTTCCCAGGTGGCACAGTGGTAAAGAATCCACCTGCCAAGCAGGAGATGCAGGAGATGTGTGTTCGATCCCTGGGTCGGGAAGATCCCCTGAAAAAGGAAATGGCAACCCACCCCAGTACTCTTGCCTGGGAAATCCCACGGACAGAGGAACCTGGTGGATTACAGTTCATGCGGTCACAAAAGAGTTGCAACTACAACAGCTGTCCTACCTGCATCCCTGTGGTGGATATGTCAGTACTGGACCCCCACTTGGGACCCCCAGGTAGGGCCACCGTTCAACACCTCAGTGGACAAAGGACAGTGGGTGGAGGTGAGCGATGCTGGGGTGTCGGGGTATGGAGTCCACAGCCGGCATGTGTGAGCCTGGGCTCCTGTGTCCCTTTTCAGGGTCCTCTCTGTGGAGAGCGGAGATTGTCCTGGGTGTTAAATGGCCTTTTCCCTAGCTGTCTCCTTAGCTACACCAGGGCCTGATGGTATGGGTGAAGGTCTCCCTGCCAGATAGGCATGCAGCCCTGACCCCACGCTTGCAGGCAAGCTTCCATTCCAGGACATGTCAGCGCCCAGAGAAGAAAAGAGATTTGCACCAGATTATTGCCCAGTCCCTGTGCGAGGTCAGCGACCCACAGCCCCTGTCTTTTTTAGAACGGAAGTCGGAGGACATTGGGCTGGGCTGAGGTTTGCTTTCTTTCTGGCTGGCCTTTCCTGCTCACTGAAGCCAAGTGTTGAAACGTCCATCCCCCTTGCTGCAAATATATGAGGAACTTCCTAGTGATCATGAGCGGGTTGGCAGCTTTATCTCTAATCCACTGAGAAAAGTCCAACCTGATTGTCAGAAGGACACACGCACTGCACTGCAGATGCTGGGAGGTGGGGGTGGGGGTAGGCAGAAACAGAGAGACATGCCGCCACCATGTCACATGATCACACATGTACGTTGGCATGGACCCTGACCCTGCGCCTTGACCTGGACAGATCAAGGGGAGGTTCCAGGCCTGAGTCTCTGCAGGGTGCCTGGGTCCCATGCCAATGCTTTGAAACTGCTGGGAGATTGCAGCCTGGGAGCCCGTGCATGCAGATGCGTGTGTCTACTCGTGTGTCTGTGCATGGACCTGTGGTGCGTGTGTGTTCGAGGCTGAGAAACGATAGGAAGGGAGCGGGGTGGGCTGGCTCGCCTACCTGTCGTCCCTGTGACCTCAGTCCCACTTGGCCACATCCAGGTCCCCAGGAGTTTTGTGTCCTTATCCACAAACAGAGACAGTTGTGTAGTTCTCCCCCAAGTCCCCACTGCCCCCACCCCAGGCCTTCCTGGCTCTGCCACTTGGGCTGTGGAGGGAAAGTTGGTTGCAGGGAGGGCCTGGCCCTCTGTGGCCGAGCATCCAGCTGAGGCCCTGGGGCCTGGTTCCCAGACTGGCTTCTGGGACTGCGACCGCCTGGGGAGGACCTGGGCTGAATCTGGCTCTGTCGAGGCGCCCAGGGAGAAGGCTGATGCGTCCCACGGGTGGGGGCAGGGAGCCCCTCATTAGAGCTGCAGCTGACACAGAGGCTTCCATCTCACTAATTGATTAAACTGTTTAATTCAGGCCTGTGTGGTGGGAACTGGCCTGGCCAGGCTGTCAGCATTCCCTTCTGCAGAGTAAGATTTGGGGCAGCTTTCTGCCTGAGCAGTGGTTCTGGGCGTCATGTGACAGGGGATCCGTGAGATCAGTCATGCAGGCCTGGGTGCCGTCCCCTCCCCCGTGGCCGCCCTTCTGAGCGGCTGTTTTGTGTGGTAATAGTTGGCAGGGGCCCCCAGAGAGCTGGTGAGACCCCCAGAGGTGTGAGCTGACATTCACTCTGAGCAGAGCCTACTGTGTGCCAGCACGATCCAGAGTCCCTGCCTGCTTGGTGATTCCACTCCGGATGCAGATGGCTAAGTGCTGTGAAAAATCAGTACACGGTAGTAGGGGGTTGCTGGTGTCTGTGGGGCTTGTGCTGGGGCAGAGGTCAAAGGAAGCCACCTCGAGGGCTCCTGGAGAGTCCTCTGGGCGAGGGGCGTGCGGCCATAGCCCTGGGCACCCTCCCCTCCCCTAGACCTTCCCACCAGGACAAAGTCAGCCGGAGGTGCAGGATGCGGGTCTGGGTCTCCCAGGGAAGCTCTGAGCCCTGGGAGGAGGGCAAGACCTCAGTTCCCAGTGGGGCTTGTCCCTCCTGGGCCACGGCCGGTGCTCCTGGGGCTACACCTGCCCCAGGGTCCAGCCTGTCCTTCCTCACGCCGTCACGGGTGAGCGTCCACCCAAGGACAGATTGGGCTCCAGGGCTGGAGACGCACCCCAAGCAGCAGCACATAGAGTGGGGGCCTGGGGAACGTGAGGAATCCGGTGTCAACACTGGCTATTGTGTGCTGCCCCCGGGCGGGCGGCGTTTTATAAAAACAGCCGTGATCTGCCGCGTATCCGTGCAGTGAGGTCACGGCTGCCAAGGGCTTTGGAATTTCGTCTTCACAAGAATTTTGCTTACCAAGCCACATACTTTCCTGGTCATCAATTTGATTGGGGTAAGAAGAAAAAAATGCTTAAAAAAAAAAGCCTCTGTGGGTTTTGTGTGAGGGATGGAGAGGGGAAGGCAGAGAAACACGACTTCAGGGCCAGAAAGGCAGGTGTGTGTATGTGTCTGTGTGTGTCTGTATGTCTGTCTCTGTGTTATGGCCCTCACACCTGAACCCAAAAAGGGCAGGTGTGTGTGTGTGTATGTGTGTGTTGTGGTCCCAGCTAGACCCCTGCAGTGTCAGAGCCGGGAGACCCACAGCCACTCTGCAGCTCCCTGTCCTGAGTCCTCAGTGGTCCTGTGGACCAGGGCTGGGGGCAGTGCAGAAGGACGTTTCCATGCCAGCATCCTACTGTGGTAAGAAGCATGGGGGCCTCTACCCCTCTTTCCCTTTTAGCTCCGCTGAACTGGACCAAGGAGAAGGCAATGGCAACCCACTCCAGTGCTCTTGCCTGGAAAATCCCATGGACGGAGGAGCCTCGTGGGCTGCGGTCCATGGGGTCGCAAAGAGTCGGACACGACTGAGCGAGTTCACTTTCACTTCTCACTTTCATGCATTGGAGAAGGAACTGGCAACCCGCTCCAGTGTTCTTGCCTGGAGAATCCCAAGGATGGGGAGCCTGGTGGGCTGCCCAGGGATCGCACAGAGTCGGACCCAACTGAAGCGACTTAGCAGCAGCAGTAGCAGAACTGGACCAAATGTCCAAAAGGAGGTCTACCAGAAGAGGAGGGAAATAAAGAAAATACAGATGAAGTAAAAATAGTCCAGGGCACATTCTTGATCACAGGTAACTGGTGTCGGGCAGGTACCTTCCTCCAACCCTATCCTTTCTCTTTCTACCTGGGCATCTGCCTGGTCCACCTCAGTGTAACTCGGACACAGAGGAGAGGAGACACATCCTGGGCCAGGGGTACTCGATGTGACCACACCATTCATAACAAAGACCATGTGACTTCTGCCCCCAGCCCCCACAGGAGGCTGTCCCTCACCGGCGCCAGCCCTCTGCCACCAAACGCCCACCTCGTCTAGCATTTGACACCGAATCAAAGCGAAAGGCAGGACACACGCTGATCACACATGTGCAAGTCGTTATCATCGCAGGGTTATGAGCTTATAAATCCCACTCAGGGAGGGGCGAGCTCCCAAGGCTGAAGGAAGGTCAGCCAAGCCCACGGGCGGCCCCTTGACCCCAGGTGGAAGCACTTTCCTTCTAGGGCCCCCAGGGCCTGCGAGAAGCTTTCTGCCTCCACCCACGTAGAAGAGCCGAACCCGGGACCGGCCTGCATTTCCTGATGAGATAGCGAGTGCATTCTGGTGAGATGTGAGGGAGCCGGTCCAGCCATCAGACTCGTGGCTTCCTGTCCTATGTGAACTGGCCTGGCCTCTGCGGGGAGGTTGGGGATGGAGGGCTGAGGACATGAACCCCACCGTCCGTGCTTTTCTTGGCAGCTGGGCACTGGCAGCTACCTTCCACCTCTGAGAGGGCCTCCACGTGGACTGGCTGCAGATTCAGGGGGAGTCTGTGCTGATCCAGGTGGGGCAGACCCTGAAGGTCTAATCATGGGAGGATCATAAGAGATGGGACGCCCCCACAGAGGCCTCTGCTGGTCAGAGGGGCGAGCAGACTCCTCTGTGTCCCTTGTCTGAGTGGTGACACCTGAGCCTAGCACGAGGCACTTTGGGGACCAACATCAGGCCCTGGTGGGGGACCTGGCAAACTGTCCCGCACAGGGAGGAGGTGGGGCCCATGCCTGGGGAATCTTAGCCAAAGTGCAAGGATTGAAGGATGACCCTCAGCCCAGAAAGTCTGCAGCTCAGAGAGGTGGCCACCGTCTCGCTCCCCATGTCCTTGCTGCTCTGAGGGCCTCCACCTTCTCCTGCTCCATCTCACAGACTCACAAGTGTCATTATTAGTGGGCCTGGGGCTGGAGTCCCCCCACCTCTCAGACCAGCACACCTGGACTGAAGTCTAGCTCCCTAGCCCATCCCAGGGCAATGAGCCCAACCAGCCTGTGACTGTGGACAGATGGAAATAGGTGGAACTGAGTTCATGGGAACTCTTCACCTTCCCTCCTGGTTCTGGGATGCCAGGCCTTTTCTGGGGCTTCCCTGGTGATCCAGTGGTTAAGACTCCACACTTCCACTGGGGGTGGTACAGGTTCAATCCCTGGTCAGGGAACGAAGATCCTGCATTCCACATAGTGTGGCTAAAAAAAATTGTTTTTAATAATAAATGTTAAAAAAAAAAAAAAAAGACTCCTTGCTGGGCCCCTTCCCTGAGTTCATTTTCAAGTCCTCAAAGGCTGAAGAGGTGGGTGGACTAATTGTTCAGTTCACAGCAGGGTGTGTCTGTGAGCGGTCAACTTTGGCCAGAGAGCTCTTGGGTTTGGCCTTGAGATGAGGTCAAGCATGACAGACCCATGAGGATGTCCCCGCAGGCGCCTACCCACACTCCTGCCTGAGACCCTTGCCGCCTGCCACCAGGACCAGAGGATGACAATCAGAACCTCTCACCAGGATTTAAACCCAGCTTTGTTGGGGTCTCGGCACCAGGCAGTGGACACACCCCTGCCTGCGAGGCACCAGACCGTCCTGGGTGGAGGCCCTCAGCCCACAGGATGCCCTACTTCAGGCCTGGTTCTTGTTTGCTCCTGGCATCTGTCAGGATGACAAATGTTGGAGCGATTTTAAAATCTGGATTTAAAGGGCCTTGTGAAGGAAATTAAAATCAGAGCAATTGAAACAAACTTGCTGGATCCTTTGGGGAGATAATTGCTGGACTGAGGGCCCCTGTGGGCGGTCTTGGCTGTCATGGCCCTGGCCTGGCCAGGCCAGCACTGTTGGTCCCGGACATGGGAGGAAACAGGAGGGAATTTGGTCATTGTTGTTGTTCGTTGTTCAGTAGCTAAGTTGTGTCTGACTCTTTGCAACCCCATGGACTGTGGCATGCCAGGTTTCCCTGTCTTTCACTGTCTCCTGAAGTTTGCTCAAACTCATGTCCATTGAGTTGGTGATGTCATCCAACCATCTCATCCTCTGTCGTCCCCTTCTCTTCCTGCCCTCAATCTTTCCTAGCATCAAGGTCTTTTCAAATGAGTCAGCTCTTCGCATCAGGAGCTTCAGCTTCAGCATCAGTCCTTTCAATGAATATTCAGGGCCACCTTCCTTTAGGATTGACTGGTTTGATCTCCTTGCTGATCAAGGGACTCTCAGGAGTCTTCTCCAACACCAGTTTGAAAGCATTACTTCTTTGGTGCTCAGCCTTTTTAATGGTCCAACTCTCATATCTATACATGACTAGTGGAAAAATCATAGCTTTGACATATGCAGAACCTTGTCAGCAAATTTGGCCATTGGGCTGGGTGAATTGGCAACTGCAGGGAGTCCGGGATCAGGGAGGAAGAGGAAGATGGTCCGTGCAGAGTGGATGTGGGGAGCAAGCGATCTCACCTCTTTGGAGAACCTAGGCTAGGCTTAAGGGCCATTTTGTTGAACTGAATCCCTTCGGCGCAGTTTCGTGGAGTGTGAACAGAGGGGCAGAGAGGGTCAGGAAGGGGAGGTCATGGTGGGCTAGGACAGTGTGGATGGCTGCTGAGGCTGCAGGAGTCTCAGGAGGTGGGCTGGACAATGCACACTTCCTGTCCCTGGGCTGGTCAGCCTGGTACAGTTCAGGGGTTGCGGGGGGCAGACAGTAGGCCCCTGCCTCCTATCCCCCAGCATGGGCCTGTTGTCCATGGGTGCCTGGAACGTCCATGGCAACTCCAGGCAGCTGAGTCCAAAGGCAGCACCCCCGGACTTCAGAACAACCCTGAGACTCCAAGGTCACCCCAGAAGCTGTGCACAGGGCATGGTAAGAAGGCCGCCTCTGTGATTCTGCCAGCCTCAAGACCAAGGATGAGAGTGTCTTGAGTCCTCTGACTGGCAACCTCAGAAACCTGATTGGGTCTGTAGCCAGCCAGGGGCTCTGGGGAGGCCCACTGCTGGGAGCAGGGTGTACCCTGCCTCCATCTCCTCTCAGGTGAGAGGCTGTCTGGGACACAGACCTGAGCCTCAGGCAGCCCCTCCCCTCATTCTTTCCACCCATCCCGAGGTCTCCACCTGGGGCTCCTCCCAGAGCTCTTCCCTAATCCTTCTCCTGAGGAGTCCTCCCTAGTCCTCCCCCCAATTCTTCTCCTGGGACTCTTCCTCTCCTAGGGTTCCTGCCAAAACTCCTCCCCAGTCCTCCTTCCCAGGTCTCCTCCCGGGGCTCCTCCTGAGGACAGAGTCCAGAAGACTCAGGTCCCATGGCCAGTGGTGATGGATGTCCCTGTCACAAAGGAGGGGAGGCGTGGGAAGGGATGAAGTTTCCCACAGGCCCGGATTCCCTCTTTTGCCATCACCTGTTGCCCCTCCAGGGGGCCCCGTGGAAAATGAAGAACGTCCAGGTGGGCTCAGCTGTGCTGAGAAGCC